>RPOG01002249.1:0-101481 GCA_008086565.1 Thalassoma bifasciatum | reverse complement strand
GTCACTTATTCTTTTATGACTGATAACACCTGTCCAATAACATTCAGTAGGGGAGTATGTGCTCCCTCAGAATTATTCACAGAGGGGTGGAGGACAGCTGAAGATTGAGTTTATAATCCTCCTAATCCCACAGGCTGAAGTCTTAAATTGCCCCTGCTACTGTCCCTCTCAACGGACTAAACAATGCTGTGTGTTCACACACGCGGACACATGGACAAACGTATTCCCAGGCAGGCAGACGCTCCAATTAGTACTCATCAGGCTTCCTTGAATCGACGCAGAGTGATTCTGGGCCAGCAGCGGTCCCTCGGAGAGCCACCTAGCCAAGAGAGGAGGAGGAGAAGGAAAAAAGACACATTGGTGTATTTATAGAAAAATGAGGCCTCACAATACCCTTTTTGGAGAGAGAATTATTAAGGAACCGAGGTGCGCGGGTGCATGCGTCCCAGTTTTCTGATTAACACTGTGCAAGCAGGCTGGCCTCAGGATGAATCAGGGATGAGACGCAGGACTAACTCCTTGACACACTCGCTGAGAGACCGCACTCGCTTCTTATGCACACTCACCCTTTGCTCATGAGGACACTACCGGGGTTTCAAGGAGGAAGAATGGGGCAGTGTTTGCAGCCTGTCACCCTCTCTGTTTGACTTTTTTCTTTTGGGGTTATCAGAGGGGAGGCTTCTTTTTTTTTTTTTTTTTTTCTTTTTGAACGTCACTTTAAAGGGACACATTGGATTTAAGGCTGCTGCCAAGGCCGCCTGACATCTGACGTTCAAAATGAAGAAGTTTCTGCAAAACAAAAAAGGCAGATACTCTTTTCGGCAGAGCAAGCGGGGCTCTCGGTATCCATCCAAAGATTTCTGTAAGTCTTTTATCGGCTTCATCCACTGTGTGAATCCTGCTGTGGCACAGCATTAGCTCCCAGCTGTGCTACAGGGCTCACAGCTGATTATATTTAGCAAAAAAACAACATGGGAATCTGTTTAAGTCACATTAGAGATGTATTTCAAAACTGTCCTATTTGGATTAAAGCCTCCTCTTTAATATTTCAGCCTACAGTTTGGCCGTCATCAGCTTGAAGTGGCTCTTTATTTGAAAGCTACCCTCCTGTGGTTGTTACCTGATGCTGTTTTGTGTCTCCTACCTGCTCAGGAGTGGAGCTGGCACTCTTCTCACTTACTTCATTACATAACTTCCATTCAACAGGATGGGCTGGTGTGTGCGATGAATAAAAAAGTAGCTGGAGGACCTCTCCCCTCCCAAGCTAATTAAGGTCACAATCTCTGCTATGTTTTAATTTGATTGGCTGCTTGGGAGCCTGTGAACCAGGTCAGGGCCCTGACAGGGTGACACGGATCAGGGTAGAGGGTTACATAGTACAATTTGAGACACGGTAGATCACAGATAAGGAGGAAAAGAGACGGAGATGGCTGCTTTTTATTGGAGCTTGCAGAGGATAATTTGATCTGAGGGTCCTGTTGAAATGTCGACGAGCTTGGATGTTCTGGCCTCAGTCGGTGTGTGAGGAACGATGCTGCATATGAGCAGGGGCTTTCATACTGGTTTCTGTCAGGAACATGAACGTTTTTCTTCTCCCTGTCTCTTTTAGTCCTCAGCATGCCGTCGTCCAACCAGGGCTGGCCTGAGGAGTTTGGCTTCCAGCTGGGTGGGAACGGACCGAGCTACATCCTCTCAGTGGAAGAGGGCAGCAGCGCACACCTCGCAGGTTTACAGGCGGGGGACCAGGTCCTGGAGATCGAGGGCCACGACGTGTCGACGCTGGGGCCCCAAGCTGTCATGGCCATCGCTCAAACCCAGAAGAACATTCCACCAAGTATCGGGGTGGTGTCCAGAATTCAACAGGTCTCACATCCTTTAAATCTAATTATCATACATACTAGGTCAACAAATGCCTGTATAACTATTTTAGATTTTACATAGAATATCACATCTGCGTAGGCATTTTATATATGAGAGCTGCTCTGGTTTCTGTTTACTTAACGGTTTTAATCCCAAAAGTACGGACCAATCACATTGTTCTGGATTTTTATGCATGGAGGAAGAATCTATGGAGAGCAAAAGTAGGCACAACTAAAATCTTGGCTCAGAAAAACTATCTATATGGATTTTTCACCATCATACTAACATGTTTTTATCACTGAGTTGCAAAGGACAGGCATTTAAAAGAAGCTTTTTTTCTAATGGACGCTTTTTCAAACTTTTTTTTTACAAGTCTGAATAATTACTATTAGGGCTGAAAGATATATTGTTGTATATTGTTTGTGATTCACAGTGAGCTCTCATCAATTAACCCCACTTTCCACATCCTGTTATATTATGATGCTTTTATTTTCCTGAAAATGCTTGTTTTTATTCTAAACCCAGAGTCATATTGTATCATGCTGATATCTAGATATCTGGCATTAATATCAAGATAAGACATTTTGTCCATATTGTTCAGCTCTGATAACTATGGAAGCAGATTAGAGTCAATTTTGAAGGGGGGAATAATTTTGCACAAATCAAGATTGAAGTTGAAATAACAAGAATAAAGTTGAATCGATGAGATTAAGGTCAAAGTGTTGACATTACCGTTGAAATTTGGAGTGTAAAGATGAAATGTGATTTTGAGAGTAGAGTCAGAAAGACAAGAATAAAGTTAAAATGTTGAGATGAAAGTGAAAATATCCTGAACTGATGTTTACCAGTAGTATACGGGGTGAAGTTAGCTGCTCAACAGCCACAGGTACAGCTGATAGTAGAGGCAGCTGCCGGTACCAGAGCATAAATGATAGTCTACAGGTGAAATGTTGAGTCTCTGAACTTTACTAATATTATTTTCTAGACTATTTAATGCCATCAAGACTTAATCTCAAGCTTATACTTTGATTCTCTTCTCAACATTTCAAATTCAATCTTGATTTGCCCAAAATTATTTTCTTCATAAAATTGGCACCAAACAAAACTAAAACCAATTCAATGCAAGTAAATCATATGAAAATAAAATGTTTATAAGTTTGGATCCATACCCCCAAAGCAATCCAGAGTGAAATTCTCAAAAACGTTCTTTTAACAGTGAAACTGATTTGATCAAAAAGAGAAGATGAGATGTTTCCATTGATGTTTTGAGGAAAGAAACAATGGTCTTTACTTTGCATACATCTTTAGCAAAGCAAATTTTTCTTTGGTTTCAATTTGAGTAAATTGTCTATTTACTGTATTCACAGTAGATTAGGACTTATCAGAGAAAATTAATTGGCTGCCCTCAAAAGATCAGGAACAGTGGCGTGCACAGAAATTTTGTAGGGCACGGGCCAAAAAAAAAAAAAGCTCAGACGGTGCACATTTTGGCCACCAAGAAGGCATTTTTGCCTATTTTGGCTCCCAGGAAAGCCGTTTATTAGGTTTTCGCCAGGCAAAGGGGCAGATTAATGTGGTCCACCAACCAGGAAGGTAATTCAGCGTTTGTTTTGGCTCCCATGAGGGCACTTGAGCGCTAGTTTAGCACCAAGGACCTAACAGAAAAGGAAGTCTGGGCTAAAAGCTGGTCAGAGATATACAGTATACCATATCATAGCTAGTTGGTTCTAAGTTGTATCAATGTTTTTTGATGCTTTCAACTGAATAACTTTTCTTTTATGCTGCATCTCAGATGGACATTGTCCCTGGTCCAGATGGTCGTTTCGGCTTCACGATCGTGGGAGACTGCCCCCTGCTGGTGGAAGACTGCTCACCTTGCTCTCCAGCCGGCCGCGCAGGCTTGAGGGCCGGGGATTACGTCATGGAGGTCAACGGCATTCCCGTCAGGCAGCATGAGACGGCGGCGGCGCTGATCAAGGCCTCCCAGGGGAGGACGCTCCGTCTGGGGGTGCTGGGCCTCGGCCAGCGGCAGAAACACAGCATCAGCATCGAGGACAGTCAGATGGGGGGGGACGGGGCCAGAATGGACCGTAAACATAAGGCTTTGGAGTTCAACAGGAAGGTAAATGTAAAGTGAAAGATGTTTCCTGATGTATTCCCTTGGCTGGACCAGCTTATTGAAAGTTTAATCGCTCTGAAAATGCATTTCCAGCACTTAAGTGTCAGCATGTAAATTTTACAGGTCTAAGACGGTCACAGATAAAATGCTCTTATGGTTACAAAGTGGCACCGACTGTGAATTTCCATTAAATGACAGAATAAATCTTCCTTCAAACTTTCCATGGCTTCTTACAGCATTCTCTATTCCCTGTCAGGTGGACCAGATCTTAGGTGATGATCCTGAGGTGAAAGAGAAACTGTTTGCTGTACTGAAGCAGTACGCCGCTGAGAAGAAAGTGGAGTGGTTGGCCTCAGTCCTGCCTGACATACTCACCACTGATGAACACCGACAGCTCATCTCCAGCATCAGGTAAGAGACTTCAACTCCTGTTACAATGAGCACAGTATGGAAGAGGCTGCTGACACAAATATTTTGATCACTCATACATTTGTTGCAATGTAGTGGTTTGCTAGGTGACAAGACTATAGTTCTTGGTTTATTTATTATATAGTTGAGTAGAGATGAGAAATGCAGGGAGAAGAGAAGAGGAGAAGGATTCAGCAAATGATCAAAGCTGGGTATTGAATTAGCAACTGCTGTGCTGTGTTTTAGGATGGGTGCCTTTCATCTTCGAAATGACAGGGTACCAGTAAGGGGTGCACTGATCACAATTTCCCGACCGGTAACCAATCACTGATCTCCAATCTTTAAAAAGCCTGACCAACCACTGCCGATTTTTGCCGATAACGATTAATTTTTATAACTGACAGCATACACCTGTAATGTTTCAATCCGATTCCATTTAAAACATTGGACATTACCTGTCCACATGAGGTAGTTCTCTCAAATATAAATGAAAAGTTTGGAACATTGCTGTCCAAACTACCGAATTATATCGGTTTCTTTAGTCTTTCATTTTCCAAATTAAAAACAAAAACAAAAACAAAAAAAAAACTTGTGTAACAGGTTACACTATGGGTCTGTCAGTCTGGCAGAGCAAAAAAGCTACAATATCTGACTTTGCAGAGGCAGAGAAGATTGGTTTCATATGTAAGGATTGACCAATCACCAATACCCCCAAAAGTGGCTCCACCTGCCAAATCACCTCTGCAGTAGCTGATACGTCAACTCAATTTTGACTTCACATCTCGCAACGATAAGAGAACAGACTTAAGTAACAGACTTAAAGGATGATTGTGTGATTGTGATAGTTTCACTGAGTAATATTCAGCTCGGTTGACTAATAAGAACTGGAAATGAGCAATCTTTGAATAGATCCCAGTGAATAATACTGAAGCCAAGTGAAGTTCTGATCCTAATAATAACTCAGCAAACAGCCTTCTCCTGTTGCTCATTCCATCACTGCCTGGATTAAAGAGGGGTCTCGCTTGTTGCCAGTCACTCCTCAGCAACACAGCAGGTTTTTAAGTGAGCCCCATCTGCCATCAGGGGCAAATCCACTCTGACCCTCAAAGTCGCTTAAAGTGTCTCGAGCGTTAGTGAAACTGGGAGGCTAAACCCACACCGAGGGGCCTCTAGCTTAGAGTTTTTAGCTTTTAAATAAGGATTGGCAGCACGGGCTGAGTTCACAGCGTGAAGGTGTGTGTGATGATGAGCCATAGACAGATTTAGTCGAGTGCTCGCTTCAGGAAAACATAATGTAATACCAGTGGCTGTGCTGCTCTCAGATAAAGCCACAGGGGGATGGAGTGATGCCAGATGAGTGGAAACGTGAACGTGCAGGTAGCCAGAGTTGTGCGCTTGTGTGCGTGCCAGAACGACCAGCACTCCTCCTTTTCTCTAAACCCCCCTGACACTTTGTCCACAGATTGTCACGAGTAGAGCCAATCAAACCTTTACACCCCCTTATTCCTGGCTTCCTGCACCACTTTTTTATGATGTTATTAAAACACAGTGAGGAGGTGTAAAGCCAGTTTGGGGAATAACCATAAAGGAGGATTCTCTCTGCCTTAAATTGGTCATGAATAATTCAAACACCTGAGAAACCTCATTGGTGTTATTAAAATAAAGGGCTCTCCTATTAGCACAAATAATGCCATTCCCCTGTTCGCTCTCCACCCCTCCACCCGTCTCCTAACTCTCTTACCTCCCTCTCTCTGAAGGGGGGGTTTGTGTTTGGCTCTGATGGATTTTCTTTTCATTATTCCGCTCAGAGCTCGAGCTTTTCCCCCACTCTCTCCCTCTCTTTCTCTCTCTCTCTTCCTGTGTGGTGACCATTTTCCCCCTGACATTTTGCAAAGACAGCCTCCTGCCTGCACCAGGTTCCCCCTCCACCTCCCTCCCTCCCTCCCTCCTCTATCTTTCATCCCCCTCAGTGAAGCAGTAGGGGTGTCATGATGCAACTTAGTGCATAGGTTTTTATTTCTGAGATATGGGTGATTGCTGAAAAGATGAACTGTCTGGGGTGAGTAAATTTTCGTTTTCTTCCGCAAAAAAAAAACCCTCCTTAATTGATGCACTTTTAGGTAATTTGGGCGTTTTATTAGCTTCATTAAGTATGCACAGCTTTTACAAAGTGGTGTTATTTAGCATGCAAAGTGTGTGAATATTTAATGCACCAAAGGAAGATTGCTGCCGTTTAATATCTGATATTTTTGCTTCGTAATCTTCCATTCCCTTGATGTTCTTTAAGCTTTCTTCAATGCCTTTTCCGAGCTTTAAATCTATAATTTATCAACTCAAACGAAGCGTCAATAGTGCGTTTTATACTTCAAAGTACCAAGCACCCACTCTTTCATAAACGCAGCTGCATGAAGCGGAGTTAAGAACACAAAGATGCACAATTGTGTTGTTGTCTCATAAGGGACTGAAGTCATTAGGATGAGTGATGCTCTGTTTTTAGGATGTAATCTCTCTCCACGTGTATGAACGTGTGCGTCTGCGGTTTGTATGTGTGCAGATGTGCAGTGGATTTTTCTTATTCATCTCTTATCTTTTTGTGGGATTACATAAATATTCATTTTAAACCCTATCTGCCTCTTGAGACTAGGTTTTCATTTCCAAAATCGCTGCCAACCTTGCTGTTTTCTATTCCTGCCAAAACTGTACGCTCACATCACAGCTTATGGGACTGTGTTGGAATTAAACAACATATGCACCTGTAACCACTTTCCAATTTGCTAAAATGAGCCTCATATTAGAAAGTCAGTGATGAGAGGTTAGTCATGCTGTGTCTAAATAATCCACTTAAACGTTTTTATAAGCTCCTCGCTCCATGCTGTGCACAGAGCTTTCTTTTCAATTCTGATGATAATGATGGTGTTTAATGTTAACTGCTGGAGTCAGTGGCTGCAGGCTGCTGAGCTACGATCAGGCAAGAATCATTAGAGGCTTACAAACGCCTCATGCAATGTGTTTTATTGAAGCTGGTGATCTTTAGAAGCAGCTCTGAAAACAGTGGTAGACGTTCATTTTCAACAGTAGCTCACCTTACATGACCGTGTGTGTGTGTGTGTGTGTGAACAGAGGCTGAGCGCAAACTCTAACAACTAATTGCCCTGAGTCAGTCATGGTTTTCATTCTCCTCCCTGGGCTAATTGTAAAAACACTTGTCTTAGCTGGAGGTTACTTTTCATTTTGTGTTAATTAGCAGACAAAAGCATGTTTGAACTCTGGATGAAGACGCTAAATGTTGTAGCTACAGGCTGTAAATAATGAAGATGCTTTGTCTCCTGTTGCTTTGCTTTAAAGTGGGGTCAGTGCCTCAGACTATAACTCCTTCTAAGAGCCATCAAAGGCAGAATGACTCCATTAACTCATCTTTTTCTTTGGTTTTGTGTTGGTTTATAGGCTTTGATGCTTTTATGTAGATGGAGCTGAAGAGGCAGGTGGGAGAGGGGAGTAATTGAACCGGGCAGTCTGCTCCAAGATCTGTTTGTGTTCAATTCAATCATATTAGCTCTCATTATTCATCTCTTTAACCATCTGCTATTAGAATCCATTCTTTTTCATTCATGTTTTTATACTTAAGGTGAGAGGCGGGGGACACCCTGGACTGGTGGTCAGGCAGGGCTGACACACAAGGACACACTGAACCTTTCACACACACTCAGGCGTGTCACTGCTAAATTGACATCAGCCATTATGTAGCCGATGTATAAACTTTTCTTTTCTGTGTGGAGATCGAGTCGTTCCTGCTCCTGTGTGTCTATGTCAGGCTGCATGCTGCTCTCTGCCAATGATAAATGCTACTGTTAATTCAAACGTGCACCATTACCTAATATAAGACTATAATATGGTGTTCTAAAGTCATGTAAGATGCTTTTTTTGTGAAATAAACAGAGATAAATGCTCCTGTCAAGACACACGTCCACCCTTTTCTAATAAAAGACTATAATACAGCGTTTAAACGTCGCTATATCCTGTGTATATCAATGTTCTTGTTTCATATATTAGCAGGTATGTGGGATATCAGCACTGCCTACTACCTACTACTTCCACATGTAGTATGTAGTATGACTGTTTAATTTGACCTGTTTAGTAGTATACTTCTCTGGATTTCTGTCTCTGAAAGTGGAGCTTATTTAATTTTCTAATGTTTAACTGTATCATAAGGATAGAAAATAAACCACTCCTTTATTTGGCATTTCAGTCATTAATTCACTATAGCAATCAGAGGTAAAGTTACAGGAACTAAAAAATTAGATAAGTCGAATTAGGATTGTGTTTTTGTTATGTTTTTGAGTGGTTTTTTTTTTTTTTTTTGGTCTTTTCATTATCTTCAGTGGCTGTTGGTTGAAAAAAAAAAAGTGAATAAGTGATTCATGCTGGCTTTTATGAATTTCGTCGAAGTAAAAACCTCTTTCTAGTTATGAAGTGAGCAGATTTGAAGCTGTTTCTTCTAAATCACTTCACTTCTATTTCACAGACCGTCTAACAGTTTTGTTGTCGTGTTGTGGTTGTGCTGATTTATTCCAGTAGGTGTCAGTAATTCACATAAACCTGAGTGCTCCTACATTGACTAACAGCATTAGCGTCATGCATTGTGGGAAACAGTACGCCAGGTAGACTGGTCCATTGCAGACTGAGAAAATTTCCTGGATCAGTAGAAACATCTGGGAACTTGTAGTTTACTACAGATTTTGCAAGTTTTCACATATTGTTACTACAAACTGAATTTCAGTCGTAGGAACTGTTGGTTCAGTAGGCGGTTTAGAAAACAGCCTGTGTTTCCTGTCAGAAAGGTTCTAAGTGACGTTCTCTTTTTTTCTGTTAAAGAAGAAATTGAGTCCAATTCTGATAAAACTGCAGATATTGCCGCGTCCATGTAGACTGCTTCACATGCTACCATTGTTTTCATAAATTCAGGCACTTCCTGCTGTCATCATGTCTGCAGTTCCTACCTCTTCCCTGATTGGTCTGGTCAATATTGAACCAGGTGAAATCGTTAGACAGTGGAGCTTGGCAGGATGGATCTGCAGGATTTCAGAGAATACATCAGTCAGGTCCATCTGCTCTGTAAGGTTTGGTTAGACAGGCAGCTGCAGAGCTCTCAGAGTAAAACCACCAGGCTCAGGAGCAGCTTCTTGCCCCCAACCCCACCCACTCATCCACCCATAGCCATCTGCACTATGAAAGCTTTAACACTGAAGTGCAATATCAGTGAACTACCTTCTGTATTAAGCAGTGCTAACTTGTCTGCTTTAGTTTTTAACATAAACTTTGTTTTTCTGTGTATTTATTTCACATATTATTGTTTTATACGTCATATCTTATAGATATCAGTCAAAGGAGTGAATCAAGGGAACAGCTGCAGCAATGAAATGAAAACTTGTAAATCAAATTTTGATAAACCACATTATAGACGGATATAAGAGAGAAGAGGAAACATGAAATTATACCAATGTGCAATAGGTTTAGTTTTTTTTGTTGTTTGTTTGTTTTTTCTGATACACTGTCTGTTCTTTCTTTCTATTTTTCTGCTCACTTTTCTTTAACATGCTTTGAAAGATTAAATCATATAAGCAAAATAGAACTGGATACGTTTTATCAACTTCATCCTACACCCTTTCAGACAAGGCATAATTTCCTATGTTATTAAAGAGCTTTTTTCTTGTATTTTATTTTTTTGACGAAGCACATTGTACAACGAATTCACTTTGTTTTTTTTCAACCTGTGCCAGTAAATGAAATGAAATGAAATAGATATTTAATCTGGTTTATGAACAGGACCTTAAGGGTGAAATTTCCTGTTACTCATGTGTCAGAGCCCAATAGTGCGCCACTAAATCTTCTTGAATCTCCAAATAAAAATGAAGTGTTGAAGTCATTTCTCAGACCCAGAGCACAGATCTATCTTCAATCTAATCAGGCTAGCTTGCTGTGCTTCTTCTGAAGAAAACTCTGTAAAGGCACAGACCTCCACTCTAGCACTGACACCATTAGCACAGAGCTTTGATGTGGTGATGAAGTGCAGTCAGTGTGTGTGTGTGTGAGTGAGTGTGTGAGGAGGCAGACTGTATTTTAATATTATCTTATAATAGGCAAATGAGCTGCCACTTTTCATTCTGCAGTCATGCTTCAATCTAGAGCTGTGTGTTATATAACCGATCATCAGAGACTAACGCTTTTATCCAACTATTATTTAGTTTATTTTAGTGTTAATCCTTGGAACATGGTTTGTTTTTTCCTCCCACTTAAAGTCATTAATCCAGTGTTTGCTCGGTGGATTATATCTGCTTGACTTCAAATCGACAGGGTTATTTTTAATCACCTATTTTTGACAAGTTTTTGGACGCACTCCAGACCCCCAGTGATGCTCGTGACACATCCAGAATCATATCATAATCTTTTAATTCCTCATTTGTGTCCTACAATATGTGACAAGTTAATGTGTTCCTCTTTTGTGGCAGTGTTGAAGAGAAAAAGAGACAAATGTAGGAAAGATTCTCCTCTTTATTTCTGAGCTCGCTGCCTTTCTTTCTATCTTTCTATCTTCTTCTACATGGAGCCACATCAGGACACCTGAAATGAAACGAGGTCTCCTCACTGTAGTTTTCTGCTTGTCATTTCTCCCTTTTGAGAAATCCGTCCCTTCCTCCCTGCTTGCTACCTCCTCCACAACCCTCCGTCAGATAATTATAGATCTCTGTTCCTGATAAATGAGGTCAAATCAGAGCACTCATTTAGTTTCAGAGAGTCGTCGGAAAACTTTTTTTTTTTTTTTTTTTNTACGGTGGTAGCTGTGATCTCATCTCCATCAGCGAGTTTGCTGCTAATTACTCCACTGGTGCAGTTTTTCACAGACTCAGTATGCTTGTGGCTGATTCATGTGATCAACAGATCAGCTGCAAATGGAGTTAGTCAGAGCACAACAGACTGCTGGAGGTGGAATTTAAAACAGTTGTTTGTGCCAGTTGGATTTTTTACCCCACTGTGATTTATGATACAAAAAATAATTAACTTGTGACTGGCTTGATTTATTAGCTGGGATCCAGGTTCTTTCTTTTCAATTTAACAAGTGCAGTCTCAGTGCTTCTTATTTAATAAGTCTGCTGGAAAAGCCACATGCAGTAAATATTGATTTAAAGTTGCAGAAGGTTTTTTTTTTTGTCTCTTTGTTTTCCTTTCTTTTAAATAGATAAACAGAACTTTGCATTATTTAAAGGTAGGGTCTGCAGGATTTTCCGAAAAAATAAAATGTTGACTTTTACAAGAATAATCCTGCTCAATCATCATCTCTGGGCCTCTTTACATGTTTGCCAGTGTCTGTGTCTGCCTCAACCCCCTCCTTACCCCTCCCCTCTGCCTGTTTGTTAATGTTGTGGTTCACTAGGCCAGGGGTTCTCAAACTTTTCAGCCTGTGACCCCCAAAAAATAGCAGCATGAGAGACTGGCGACCCCCTGCTGTGAGACAACACTAATGGGACAATCCAAAAACAGACAAAAACAAACAAAAAACCCCAAGGATACTTAATTTAACTGATCAGTAGAAAATGTACAGACTAATGTGCACTTTGCTGTGTTCACTGCATCAAACTTCAACAAATGTGAAAAACAGATAAAACATTTTCTGTTTGCATAATTTTATATTATCTCTAACCCCTATTTTTGCTGTCATTCTTACAATAATGGATAAAATGTGGAATTGCTCAATTTTGGGACACATTCCATGACCCCCTATCAATGTCTCGCGACCCCCCATAGGGTCCCGACCCCCACTTTGGGAACCACTGCACTAGGCATTTCTGGGCGGAGAGCAGTCGTGGCGACCAACCAATCACAGTGCGCCCAGTGTGCATGTGACTTTGTTTGATGATGGCGAGTGGGAGAAGCTATCCCAAGCAGCAACAATAGCATTATTATGATACAATATTTGCAGCATACCTCATTTACCTGCAGGAAGTCAGGTGTACTGCTCTTGAGTTTCTCTCACGCGATACTGCAGGTGCTCACAGGGCTGTATTTTACCGTGTATGTTGCGTTCACGAAGCTACCACTGCTAACCACGCAATTAGCTATGATCAAAGGCAGTGAGCATGCGCTGCTGCTGGCACTGAGCCACGGAGGAGTCCAGTTTTGATGTTGTTTGTAAACAGAGAAACGAAACTTAACAAAAGTTCCAGTTCATTTCCTCCAGTTGTTTCTTTACCTGACTGCAGGAGACAGACAGGCCAGAGCTGGAGGCAGATTAGGTCTCAGGATGTTCTAATGTGGAGGGAGATGACTGTGTTCAGGTTTATGACTGAGCTGCAGGGTGACAGAGTGGAGGTGTGACAGGAAAGCTGTGGGCTCATGAAGGGTGTGTGGTCCGTTGAGCTGGAGGCAGGAGGTGAACTGAACCTATTGAAGAACATGTTCAGCTCATTAGCTATGTCCAGACTTCCATCAGTCTGATCCTTCTTTAAATAGAAGCCAGTGACCTTTTTTATTCCTGACATTGTTCCTGGAGCTTGTTGCAGAATCTCATTCAGCTAAGATGCTCAAACACAGTCAGATTGTGTTTGTTTGTTTTTTAAGCCTTGCCAAACTAGCTGTGAAGACTTTGTAAACCAATCAACTGATGAGTAGCATCTCTTTGCTACTGCAACCAGCTCTAAGTAGCATGTTATTAGCCAGTAACGGTTGGTTAAATCTCTTATCATACTAAATGTGTTGCTGTCTGTGAATTATTTCCTCATTTCTCTGGAGTCTAAAACCCTTCGCTCAAGAATTGTATAATGCTATGTTTGAATTCTAATATTTTTTGTTTAGTCCCTCTTTACTATAGAAATGACTGATTAATCAACATTGGCCATTATGTAGACAATATATAAACTTTTTTTTTTTCTGTGTGGAGATTCTGTCATTCCTGCTCTTGTGTGTGTGTGTCAGGCTGCATGAGTCCCTCCCCCTCCCCCTCACACCCCCACTATGCTTTCCAGGCCAGTTTGCCTCATTATTCATCAGATGGTTTACAGTCCTTATGTTGACAGTTTTATAATTAAATTACTTGTTTACATTTTTTTAGCGTTTAATGTATGAATGAATGAATAAATGAATGAAGATTTTTATTTTGAAAGATGTCAAATAAAATAACACTAAGCAAATAGAGAAAACAGAGGGAAAGAATTTTGCAGTTTTGCATTGAATCAAAGAAAAAACAAAGAAACTTTACGATTAAAGTAAAACAAAACAAACTTTTAAATTAGTAATTTACTTTCTTTTACATTTTCAAAAGGGAGTGGAAAGAAGTAAAACTTGTTAATTTCCACCCCCTCTCCAGTTTTAATTATAACAGTCTAGTTAGCCAACCTTTTATCAATCTACGTATATATACACACATGCATATACACATATACATACACATCCATACATACGCATGCATGAACCAATACAGATTCATATACCTACACATATATAACCTACTGTCTAATATGTTTTAACTGCGATGTATCTGTCTGAACAGCATATACTGAATGTATATGTGTTGTTTTAGATACATTTGTGTATATATGTGCATGAATGAATGTATGTGTATATGTATCTGTGTGTTGATATATTGTATTTCTTGCTCGGGACTTGGGGAGGGCCACTTGACAAGCCCTGAAGGGTTTCTTTAGCCCCTCCTACACATTTTTGTGGCAACTCTTTGTTGCTTTGCTCTGTTTTTCTTTTGTGTTGCTTTTATATGTGCAATAAATAAAATAAATGATAAATAAAATATGTTATTTTTACCCATCGCCACCAATTATTGATACTGGGCTTCCTACTGTGCTCTGCTCCTTTGTCTTTAATCATAGTTTGGGTATTATAACAATTTGTGCTCATGTAAAGTATATATCAATGTGTATATCAGTGTTTGTATTTCATGTATCATGTATATGGGATATCGGCCGGTTTATTGAATATCAGCCAGTATATCAGATATCAGCCTTTTTTTGCCCCCAGTACCAGTATTGACATGGTTGGGCTCTAGAAATAACCCAAAATGCAGAGCATCAGCATCCTCGACTATTAAACAGATAGATTTATCTGTGAAGCTTGTACATGGCTGAGAACAAACAAAGAGTGAAGTTAGAGGGGTAGAGCATGAATCTCCTCAGTTATAAAAACTGTTTGAGCTTGGTTGTGTGGGTGTTCTCTTTGTCTCCTGGCAGCAGCTCTGATCACTTGAATGAAATGTTGTTTCTGTTGTCCTTGCGTGTGGGGGAAGACTCATTTGTTTTGTTCTCGTAGTCTGCACTGCTGCCTGGTTCACAGCCAGCATGTGATCCAGCACAGTACAGTTCACACGTTTCCCCCTCTTTGACATTCTCTTGGTTTCTCATGCTGTATAACACATGTTTTAGTCTGTCTGTGCTCACAACATTTTGATTTTGCTCTTTGAAGAATTGGAACTCAGAGCAGAGCCTCATGCACTTCCATGTGTTTAGGTGGGATGACAAAGCCTGAGGTGGGCAGAGCACACCTCCTCTGTCCTTCACGAGGCAGGGGGAGCAGCAGCAACATTCACCAGCTGACCTTTTAATGAAAACATGAGCTGTTTGAAAAATGTCAGCACCTCACTTCACATCAGGATCATTAATTTAGTCCCAACCTGTCCACCTGCCGAGCACTGATTAGGTTAATGAGGCTTATGTTTTTATTCATAAACCTGCTGTCGTGGGTCGACTTTCTTTAAAACTGGTGAAATGGCAAGGTTCCTGGGTCAATTAAATGATGACAGCTTCCTCCTCTGAGCTCACTCTGACAGGTTGACACAGAGGTGAGGCGTGGACGGAAGTGAGTGAGATAATGTACATAGAAAAAGAGAGAGAGAGAAACAGCAGTGGAGAAATCCCATGCTCGCTCACTCCCACACCTTTTTTCTCTAGCTGTATTCTGGCTCTGGTACCTCACGCTGCAGCAGTGAGACTTCGTCGAGCAGCGTGTGGCACTGAGATTTCGTCTCTGTCGTTCCACAGAAAAAATCTCCTCTCAGACTTCCGTTTGAAATTCTCCTCGTCTGTTCTCTTCTCTCTGGGGGAATTAGTCACTTCTAGGCGGACTGACATCTCAGCTGTCCTTCAAAAAGCTCTTTTATTTGAGTCTTTGAAGCCTGAAGAAGCCTGTTGATTTCCCTCAGAGTGGACTATCATCCTGGAGATTCTTTCCCATGTCATGGAGTTAATTCCCGCTCTTTAACCTCTCCACAAACTGGATGTTTGACTTCTTATCTAACTCTTTTTTTGGCGCCTTTTTCTGACTTCATCAAGTTTGATCTGTGATGTAGATCCTTCATCCTTTCTCCTCTTCTTCCAAGGCGACTCTAACAAAGACAAAAACTAACATCACCCCTTCTTATTTCCCTCACATGCCACCATGCTTGCCAGAATCTTCATTCCCAAGAAGCACCGGCAGCGTTTCGACGACTCCGTCCAGCAGAACGTGATCAACCGCCTCTGTCGCAGCAAGAGCATCAGCGAGCCGCAGGGAAGGATCCGCCGCAGCCGGAGCGAAGATCACTCCGATCGCCACCACAGGTCCAAACGGGCAAGTTCTGTGCCAAGAGATGGAGAAGCAGGAGGGAGAGGGGACGGGGAGAGAGAGAGGGGCCCGAGGAAGTCTGTGTCTGGGATGCCCGCTCATCCACCAATTGGACCCAATCAGAGGTGAGCGCACATGTCCAAACACACGACTGACAGAGTGTTGTTTAAGACACTGATTTCAACACTGATTTTTGATGGTGACTACTTTGAGTAACTTTCAAGAAGGTCACTGTTGTAAATGACCAATGAACTCTCACCATTCTGGTGGTACATGTTTTACCCATTTACAACATAATAACACACAGATGGCAGAGCTTGCTACTTAAAACAGATGGGGATCAAACTCCTCACCTTTTGATTGAGCAATCAATGACTCTACAAGCCATAACCATCCGTCATTTCTTATTGTATGATGATTATTTACCTAAAACTAATAGATTTTTGGTCATTGATGGTATTGTTGAAAGAATAACCAATTGACATATGCCAAAACCCACTATAGGTGTTAAAGGCTGTATCTGAAAATGCTGTTGCTGCTCTAGAAGCCATATTGATTTTAGCTTGGTATCAGTATCAATATTGAACCAGGATTGGTATCAGTTCTGCTTCTGCTATTGGTACTAGTATTGGTATTGGTGACAGTATCATTATTACTACAGGTATCAGTGTTGGTGCATGTACTGTTACCTGTACCAGTATTATCTGAGCCTGTACTGTAATTGGTATTGGTACCAACATTGGTATAAGTACCAGCATTGATATTGTTGAAGGTACCATAATTGCTATTGGTGTCAGTATTTGCATCAATATTGTTATTCTTACCAGTTTTGATATTAGTGCCAGTCACAGTTTTGTAACCATTTTTGCCACAGGTATCACTAATGGTATCAGTATAGTATTGGTATTGGCACCAGGATTGGTCAGTTTCAGTGTTAGAAAAAGAATTGGTAGCAGTATCAGTATTGCCATTACTGTTAGTACTTCCACCAGTGTTGTCAACAGTATCACCAGTGTATTGTTACTGGTACCAGTAACGATACTGATGGCAGTACTATTACTGGTGGTGGTACCAGTATTGTTAATTGTGCCTGCGCCTGTATTGGTACCATTGTTTGTATCCATACCTGTTTCTGTATCTATTTTGTTACCAGTATCGTTAATCTTATTCATATGTTTCCATTCTTGCTATTGTTACCATTATTGGTATCAATACTGGTATCTGTATTTGTATTGGCACTGGCTCATTACTGGCAACAATATTTCATCAACAAATGCAATGCTACATGGACTAGCTTTAGGTTTTTTTGTTAGGGGATTTAGTTAAAATGACTGAAAAGTCAGGGCCTTTAGTTATAGTACGAACATTTTCTTCAATTTTGGACATGAACAGGCATGCTTTTTTTTTTTTGAAAAACTGCTTAGGAAACTGTTGAAAATATATCTCCTTAACAGTTCTGCCATTTTCTCCTGAGTCGTTGAAAAAAATGGTTGCGCTCAGAAAATTAATCATGGATCCAAGATGCTTTTACACTTTGTTATATAAGCCGCAAAGTGCTCACACTCATTTTACATTAAGCCAGACAAACAGCGCTTTCAAATGTGCCCCCATCTATGTGTATCTCCTCACCCATTAAACATGCTAATCCATATCACTGTAGAGCCTCTGAACCACTGAACCCCCGCTGCTCGTCCTCCACCCACTAACACACTGATAACACCACCGTGCAATTAATACCAGCACACGAGACTGAGCGCAGGATTACAGGCGAGGCAGCACACTCCCTCACACCCACACAAACTAACAAACTAAACCCAGAGACCTGTGCTCAACCACACAGGAGTGACAGCGTAAGGCCGGGATGTCAAGTGGAATCATAATGACAGGTCACACAACAATAAGAGCTGGGCGTATGGGAGAGTTTGATTCATGTTAGAGAAGCTGCAATCATCAAAACAAGATGTGCTGGGTTAGCAGGCGGGCGGGCGTCTCTCCTGAACCTCCAGAGTGTTGTGTAACACTGTTATGTCTCCACTACTAGAAAGATAGACAGATAGACAAAGATAGATAGATAGACATAGATAGATACATAAGTACATAGATACATACAGACATAGAGGAAAAAGAGAAGAGGGAAAAAGAGAAGTAGTTAAGATAGATTGGCTCATTTAAGAAAGGAATTACTTTCAATAATAAAAAAGATGTGAATATAGATGAATGGCTGAAGAATGATCAGCAGCCAGGCTATCAAGTCATTGAGCCTCTCAGGTAGCTATTTAAGAAGCTATTTCACTCAAAAAAAACAAAAAACAAAAAAAGCTTGAAATACCAATTTTCACAAATAGGAGAAATTTACCCAATTAATGGGGCTCAAATATGCAACAACTGCTTTGCTGAGTAATACAAGAATCCTTGATTCGTAACCAAATTGTTCAGTCTTAAGATGCTTTCTTTTAGGCGCTACACGCTCCTTGTACTCTCATGTTACCTTTACATGATTTAAATAGAAAAAAATCAAAATTATTCACACACCAATATTAAAACACAACACAAAATTTTTAAAAATTCAGCCTCAGTCTGAAATGTTTATTTTAGCTGCTGTCTCTTTAAGGCTCCCCTCTCTACAAACCCCCCTCCCTCTGATTGGCCAGCCTGCTTGAGGTCTTTTGGAGGCAGATCTTTAGGCAGACTTTGGTGTTTAAGGCCTTCTCCTTTTATATATCATGAACCAGTTAAAAGATCTTCATGCGATGACTTTATCATCCCCCAAGTCTCATGAAGAACTTGTGAAGAGCCAGTTTTAGAACGGACCATTTCAAGCTGACTTCAGATTCAGGGATTTCTACAACATACAAAGACGCAACGGTTGGAAAATCTGCTCTAGACATTCAGTATTGTAACTCTATATCTATCCAACTGTTTTACACTCATGTTTTAAAACATGAAAAAACAGAGTACCCCCTCTTTAAAGAAGACAGTGGCATACAATTAGGCGAGTAACAGCCTGAGACAGAGCAAGTCTGTAAATTGGGTCTGCTCATAACTCCCAAAAATTGACGCTACTAAAGGCTGAGTATTATTTTCATGCCAGAATGGTGAAAACAGAAGGTACTAGACAGAATCATTCAACCCCAAAGTAACTATTAGTGCCGCTATATTGCTAAATACAGGTATATTGTACAGGTATAATCTAATATTACAAGCATACCAGATGGAACATATGTTACAAAAGTTCTGCAGCTTCTAAAGCTATTACCATGAATCATAAAGATTGCTATGTGGTAACTTTTAAGTGGTATCTACTGCCACACTTATATTCTAATTCCATGTGAGTTAGTACATTAGCTCTAGTATGAATTGATGTACCATTACTGACAGCACATTTCCTCAGTGAACCTTTCTCAGCTGTTGTCAAGGGCAGTTGAAGTGGTTGGTTTTCACTGCAGGCTGTTAAAAAAAAGTGTCTAAAGCTCAAAATCAATTGCTATAGATTTCCTGTGAATGTGAATATCTTCCTATAACCGCGTGTTGATGCCACAGGGCGTCAGGAAGTGATGATTGACTCACGTGAAGTTGTTTAAAAGTGCAACGTGCTGTTCATTGTTGACTGAAGGAAATCTGGAGAGGCTCAGAGGCATTTTCATTATTTGAAAAACCAAGATTGTCAAGTGTGCTCAAGGCTGATGCTGTGTATCTTACACCCTCCTCTCCTTAACAACCACACACACACACACACACCAACACGTTCACATACATGCAGCACCCAATGTGCCCATCTGCATTTAGCTCTTCTTACATAACAGTCAGTAAAAGCATCCATATTTCTTATCTAGACAGACAAAAGAGAGGGGGGAGGTAGAAAAAAATCAGGAGGGGTGACAAATGTATAGTTCCGTCACCACGGAAAACAGCAAAGGTTGGCAACGCACCCTGGATAGACACCCAAAGTGTCTCTGCTTTGATGTACCGGGAGGTTCCACAGTGTTCCCGTCCACCAGGGTGAAAGAGAGCAGAGCAGCACCATCAGTGAAATGTCAAAGCTTTTCCCTCTCCGCTCACTTTGTGCTGATTTATTTACATTGAGGTGGGAAGTTTAAAGAATCAAACAAACAGAGAGATTCACAGAGTGATGTGGATCCAGGCTGAACTCTGTCGGATTGTTATATAAAATAAAACTAAAAAAACAGCCAAGTCATCCACGTAAATCAAGAAAGTGAGACAGCAGTTAAGACGAGCGTCATTTCCCCACTTGTTCCGACTCCCACGTACAGGAAGTGACGGATCAAAGTAAGAGTGAAGCATCGAGCGGAGCAGAGAGTCAGCGCTTCAAGTAGAGACAGCTGGGCTCTGTGTCCATTCACAGGAATAAATTTTAAAAAAAAAAACAGCAGTGTCAAAGCATCAGTGTAGTTCAGTGTTGTGACAAATTAAAGGGAGATAATTCAGTGGTGAGTGCTTCAAAAACAAGAGAGGGCTATTCGCTGACTCATCTTTAAATCAATCAAACACAGAGCAGGAAACAATTACTCCCAATTAATAAAGCACTGGCAATAGAAACCTTTCATTATGAAGTCTTATTTAAAACAAAGTGTGTAAGAAGTGTGTGATTCCTCAGTCTTTTCAAACCTTTAAATAACCAAAACATTTACTATTGATTTAAAACATAACAATAGTTATGATCATGGATAGAAACATATTAAAGTGCATCAACATATATTAGGCTTGAGAGGTTTCCAGGACACAAAGGTTCAGCTTTTTCTGGCTGGAACTGATAAGATTCAAGTGGTCAAATGATTCATTTTTCATTTTTGATCTGGTTTAGTGGCCCAGTGGTTGATCTTTTAACCCTGGAGTCAGGGGTTTAATCCCAGGCTGGACTGTTCACATCTACACTGGACTCCAAAACAACGATCAGCAAACACTAATTTGTGCTTTATACAGCAGCCTCTGCCATCAGTGTTTGAATATGTCATGTTATATAAAAGAGCTCTGAATGGTCAGAAGAGCTTGGTAAATCAAGAAAGTTAAAAAAGGATATTAAAGGGACTGTGAGGACTTTCCAAGTGATCTCAAAAAAGTATCAATTCAAGATATATGCCTGACCATAACCTCACATTTAAAATGAGATTATCAGCATTAAAATAGTTTATTTCAAAATGCAGAATCCGAGCTACCCTAGCCAGTCAAGACTGGAAGGGTCAGATTGGACCAGATTGATTTACGACCTGAGATACCATATATCTTAAAGTTTGAATTCAGTTTTTTAAGCACCATTTTCAACAGAATCTTATTGTTCTACCGGTTGTGTAATTTCAATTCCTTCTATTGCTGCTACTAAAGAAATGGGGATTCAGTGGGAAGGAGGTTAAAAGTGTTGAAAATAAAGTTTTGCACTTAGTGTTATGGAATTCTGGTGGCAACTTGTGGGATGTTGGACAAAAAGTACTTTTCAGAGGGTTGAAAGTCCATTTATTTCAGGAATCTTGTGTCGCTTTATCAAGCTGAAATTGTCATGTTTTTATCTCCTGATATGGAATGCAAAACTCTAAGCATTAAGCATTTGTGAAAGCAAAACTTAAACTTTCTGCTACTGTGTACTGGCTAACAATGGTCATTTTTTGAACTTTTATTCCCATGATAAGTCCGCCATAATCCTGTGACCTTACTAAGCGATGAATCAATCTCACTTTTGTCTGCCTTCAGGATCATCCGGGTCTACAGGGGGAAGAAGAACTTCGGCTTCACTCTGCGAGGTCACGCTCCCGTCTCCATCGACTCCGTCATTCCAGGTAACATCTTTTTCTTCACACCAGAACAGAACAGCCTGATCAATGCCTCCTCCTCTTTGTGTGTGAGTGTGTGTGTGTGTGTGTGTGTGTGTGTGTGTGTGTGTGTGTGTGTGTGTGTGTGTGTGCGTGTGTGTGTGTGTGGTTTGTTACCAACATTGTTCTGTGTTGGCTGAGAGGCGTGGATGCGTTCTGCGTGGGTGAGTCTGTTGTGGTGCCAGCCGCTGCAGGTTGAAGGTGATCAGGAGGTGTTTGTGTGTGTGTGTGTGTGTATGTGTGTGTGAGTGACTGGTGTACCAGGAAGTGGATTTTGCGTGACTCACCAATGAAATGTTAAGAGGAAAACTCTCAGAACAGGCTGTGCTGAGCAGTAATCGACACTCACAGCAGCCAGGCACTTTTACATTCAGGGAGCTCAAACAGGCTTTTATCTGGAGTTGGACTTTTCTTTATACTCAAACATCTAAACCCTTTCAGAAACCAGGTAGAAAAAAAAACATGTAAAATCCAAGTCACGAATCTACAGCAAACTATTTAACTCTTTACATTACATACATGTGATCACATCATTACATAAAACTAGAAAAGCACTTTCTATTCATCTATTTGCTTTAGACTTTTTTAGTGTTTATAACCACCACACAAAGAGAAACATTAACTGTACATCTGCGAGTTAAGATTCATAGCAGACAGCCAATATTTTCTGATTTATAATTTAGTAATTCAAAACAAATGCATGCATCATGTTGTCACAGAAGTGTATGTGTGAGTCCTCTGGCCGAAAGGAGTTGCTGTCACCAACCAGCCCAAAGAAGAATTGTTACTAACTTATCTGAAACAAAAGATTTCTGAAGCAATTGAGAGAGAGGGAAAGGGTTTTGTTTTTTTTGTTTTGTTTTTTTGTTTAATGGGGCGCTGAATCATTTAAAGCTACTCCAGGGATACAAGAGGGACACTAAAAAGCCTTTAAAAAATCACAATACCACCTCTTTAAGACTTTTTATTGTGTGTTTTTATTTTTAATGCCTCATGATAGAATAATTTTAAAACAGGCAAAAAAAAAAGAATCTGCTGCTTGTTGTGATTTCAAATTGATTGAATATACAAGAGAACTATCAACATTTGACTTTCGTCGATTGATTGAGTCTTTCAATGTCTAAAATATCTATTATTTACTTTTTTTTGTGTGTGGTTTCCATCCAAATGAAGGAGAGCTACACAGTCCTGTGTGTTGGTTTCTTCTATTAATAGTTCAGAATTTAATTGTTCTTATTTATAATTACAGTACTTGTACTTCTGTTCTTTCTGCTGAATCAACGTTTGGCATTAAATTAAACACTGCGTAATATTTGTCAGGGTAATTGCTACTAAGAGCTTTTGTTGAACAAGTTAATTACTTTGATTTTTTTTTTTAATTTGCAGCAGCAAAAGGTTGTTTAATTAACTGTTATTGCTTACACAAATAAAAACAGGAGACAAGTGAAGTGGCGAAGTAGCCGTGGTGGGAATATGTAAGAAAGGAGGTGTGTATAAGTGTATGTGAGTGAGTGTGTGTGTGTGTGTGTGTTTGAAGATGACGGCACTGTTCCTGCCCACCATCATCTCCCACCATCATGTAGTGGAGCGGCCAGAGCGGACTGACTCAGTGGGCCTTATGGAGGTTGATATGGAGATGGTGGGGGCGGATAGCATGTCTCTGATCGTGATCTGAATACTGACAAGCAGAAAAACCACAAACACGGATTGAAAGTCGGTGCGTGAACGCGCCCGCGTGACATGTAGAGTTTGCTCCATCTAAACTTTGAGTAAGAGAAAAGACAACATGACATGGAGTGTGAGGAAAACACAGCAGCGGGTTGACACATGAGGAGGCGACTGTGGACGGTGCGGAGCAGTCAGAACAGATTCCTCTGAGGCTTGTTTTGACAGCACTGTTTTCCTTACGTAACAAGATTTAGCACAGGGATCATCTCATTTGTTGATGGTCTTTGTTGGATGTCACACGCAGATTGACAGCACCACATGAGTCACTGACTACCCGCTCTTCCATCAGTCTGCTCGGTGCACCTTGTTAGCAGGTAAAAATGTGCCAGGATGTGTATTTTAATCTCTGATTGATGTATCATTTCTTCCATCACAGATAGCCCTGCTGAAGAGTGTGGACTGAAACCAGGAGACCGTATTCTCTTTCTCAATGGACTGGACATGAGGTTGGTCTTTAATGGATAACACTATCCTCATAGTAGTATTTTTCCTCTGCCTGCTGTCCAAGTTTCTGAACTCAGGTGGAATATTAATAGAAATCAGGGCTTGTTTTTCTCCAGGAGAAACCATCTGCTGCAACCATCAAAACATCTTTCACCGAGCGCCAGGTTTTCCATCACAGAACACATGACGCTCCACTTTGTATTCCATTTATTTTTTTTGTTGCAATGTTTTCAGCTGAATTTTACTTTTTCAGAATGTTATTATTTTGTGTGTGAGAAAAACAAATCCTCAGCCATGAATAGGCTCTGGGAAATGTTTGGTTCGAAAAAATAACAACATGAAATGTGTTGAAATTGTCCAGTGAGATTAACTGGAAAGCCAGAACAGATGGAGTCATTAAACTTCCTTACGAATATAGAGGAGAGAGCCGCAGTTGGCCGTCACACTTCACTACCTCATGTGCCAAAGTAGTGGCAAAATGTACGTTGAATGTTGCAATAAGCAAAAGTTTCTAATAGTGGCAAAAAGTTGACCCACTGTTCTAAAAACTCACAATTTTTTTGTATTCTTGAGTCAATTGAATATTCACATTTTAAAGGGATGGGATGATAACAAGATGAAGCACATTATTTTATAAAATCAAATTCTTAAGGTGGGTTCTCACAATAAGATGGTAATAACATTTTTAGACATCATGCACCTTTAAAAATATAGTTTCCAAAGTGTTTTGACTGGTAAAAACAAGACAGAGAGTCCAGAAAGGATAGCAGGGGAAAAAAAGGGAAATAAATCAATAAGATGAAGTATTTCAACTCGTAGTAGATAATAGAATAATGAAGTGTGTGTGTGTGTGTGTGTGTGTGTTTTTAGTTCCCTGATCAGGAATTTGCTGGTGCAAATCAGCTTCTTTCCCCCTCTGCTAACTAGCTTTTCCTGCTAAACGTTAGCTAGAAATGATAATTAGCAGCAGCTGATTAGCTTCCCAAAGTGAAATACACGTAGCAATGTTTTATGAAAAGCTCATAAAAAGTAACAAATTCACAAATGATTTCTCAGAAATACACAGATAATACAGTGTGGTTTTACTTGTGAGTGTTTGCTAGGCTATGTTTTGGTGATAGTGCAGTGCTAGCTATGACGAAAGGCATGCTTGCTGTTTTTTGCCTTTCCAGTCTAGATATTAAGTGAAATACTTTATGGGTTTAGTTTTAAGCTGACAAATCTTTTTGGCTTCCCTACTACTTGTAGTTATGGGGGTCAGCTAGCCCTACTTTCTCTTAGAGTTGAATAAATCTACCGTCAAATTCTTGAATTTGAGTATTGCGCACTTTATGCACACCTTTTAATGGGGCTGTGAGGACTTTTTAAGTGATTTTGAAAAACTGTTGTATCTAGATATATGCATGATTATTATCCTCAATTTAAAATGGGGTTACCAGCGATAAGTTATGCTATTTCTAAATGCTATTCCACGATCGGGACTGGACGAGTTAGACCAGACTTGACACAGGCCGAAGGCTAAAACAGAGGCTAAGCTGTTTGGAACAATGTTTATTCTATATATTCTATTCTTAATATTCTATAAAGAGCCAGGTTATGTTTGCTCTGCTTGGTGAGGTTGGAGTTGGTAGATGAGCACTGGTAGGACATAACCAGGATTCACCAAAATTACACATTACAGACATGTATCAGAGCACTGGGCTGTGAGTAGTACTAAATGTAGCCGGTTGCTAAACTACGCTACAAAGTTGTAAAGTTTGTTTTCTGTGATGTTTCAAACAACAGGGCTACATAACTGTTGATAAGTACATTACCTTGTTGTGTTGAATTTGGTGAAATCGTATCTTGAACCAAGAAAAGTAGAGTTAGAGAGAGGATCCAATTTACTTTCACTTCCAAACAAAAACATCATTTCTTTCATTACATCTCATATCTGCAACATAAGGGATTTAGTGATTAGTTTTCTTGATCATAGCTAAGCTAGCTGGTTGTTAGCAAAAGCAGTACAATTAACAGTCAGACATGAATGGTGTTGATATCATGTAAGTCAAGAAAAGTGAATAAGTCTTTGCTCAAAGTGCCTCTATTTTCTATCTGAATCCTCTTCAACCATTGAAGTGTGTGTAGGTTCAGTGTGTACGTGGGGTCAAAGCACGTGAGTTCAGCCTTTATGTAAACGGACTTTTTTGAGTGGGAGTAGTCATCGTACTTCTGTGGACTTTACAACTTCTTGACCTTCTGTCTCTGGAGCTACAGCAAGTCAGCAAGTCAGCAAGTAAGCAAGTGAGCGTGGGTGTCGGGATAAGAAACTCATCATGGATGAAACTGGATCGCACCTTTATGAGTTCTCACAGCAAACACAGTAAATCAACTCAATCCATCAGTCACTGCGTATCCCCTGCAGTGTGAGAAAAGTATTAATCATTCTGCCGCCTTGACTGCCACGTGAGGAGAATCACCGAGCTGTTTCCATGGCTGCCTGATGCACTGATTTGATTGGTGCTGTATAATTTTGGTGCTCCTGCTGATAACATGGTGCAGGAGTAGGAGGTGAACAGCAGAGCAGCTCTCGGAGAGACAAAGAAAAGCACAAGAGAGAGCTTTCAGGGTTGTTTACAAACTGAGCACACGCTGGGTGACGTCCAGAAAATACGTGGAAGATGAGACGCTTCAATTAGCAAAGACAGCGTGTCTGCGTTTTCACCTCAGGAGTGTCTTTGCTCTACCTCAACACCACCATTTTCATCACCTTCAAACAATTATACCAAACCTGCCATTCCAGCTTGAGACGTCGTCTTCTCCTTTAAAGAACAAGACGTCCTCGTTGTCTGTAATATGACAGTGTCTGTGAAGGATCTTGCAGAGAGGTTGCGTCAATACTGAACACTGAGCTGCATTGTTATTTTCCATGAACTCTTCTCCTCTGATTCATTGAAAAACTCTCACCTGAGAATGTATCAGGCCATGGAGAAGATTCCTGTAGATAAAGTGTATGAAAAGACAGAAAACAGTGGACAACACTTACAGCCTCCACATAGAGTGGTAGTTCTTGAGCTGTCACAACAAAGTATTTGTTGTCTTCTCTTGGGAAATTGTGAAACCTAAGGTGCAACTTGCAGAGCAATTATTGTATAAACTGAAAAAAACAACTGACTGAGAAATTTCATTATTGTTATGATGTGCTGCTTTTAGTAATGAGACCCTTTATCGTCAACATCTTATCATATCAAGTCAAATGATGGACTTTTGTCTCTTGTGGCTGTTATTTCCTCAGACCTGTCCTGTGTCTGCTCTCTTTGACTTCTAATAGACTTGAATTGAAAAGCTTGAATTCTGTTGTGTGCTAATGAATCATTGACAAAACTGTGATTAGATCCACATTTATTACTGAGGAACATTACACACATGTGTTGATTCACCAGATACTCTCTCTAGCCAGCAAGATGAACTTAAAGACAAGTGTCATATTGAAATATTGATTGTAGGGTAGAATATGGGTAAACAAAACCAATTTAGCAACTTCCCTATAACAAGGGCCTTTCAGACCCCTCTAGTAATTCTTTTTCAAAAAAGTAATAAATCTAGTAGCTTCCTGTAGTTTTGAGACTGACATTAAAAAAAACATGTTAATCTTACTCTCCTAATGAGTAGCTGTCCAAAACACTCACAGGCGGACAAGTCCTCCTTACTTTCAGCAGTCCCTCTAAGCTGCAGCCTGCAAATAAATCACACGTGCTTGTATTTTTTAGGTCACTTTTGCCTGTCTCAAGCCCAGATAAAGGAGAAGGGTTGATATTAGATGGTAAAAAAAAAGATCAAAAGACGAGACTTGATTTGTTGTTATGACTATATTTGTTGTGTTTTTCTACACGCTTTCCATCTGTAACAGTTGTTCCTCTCTCAGACAGCATCCATGACAATACACGCAAATGACTTATGTGACATGAACAATGACGTCATTTGGCAACCTGAAATGACATCTGGGATGACCAATAACTACTTACTTGCTGAGGGGTTGGTAACTTTGAACAAAACTTTATAAAGTAAAGTGTGGTGTCCCCCAGGGTTGAGTATTAGGTCCCCTACTTTTTTTTTTTTTTTACCTGTATTTGCATCAGCTTTCACTGTTATACAGATGACACACAGCTCCATGTTGCTATGGCTCCCGATAACCAAATGACAGCAAGGATGGCAGAATGCAACTTAATGTTTTCTTACTTTTTTCTATTTTATCATTCTCCATATGACCAATACTTTGTGTGTGAAAAGGTTTAACACCGTGTCTTGGAAATTTGCCATAGATTCAGTCAAAGGGTAAAAAATGCTGCTGCTTCTGTTCAAGCCAGTTGGGTTCAGAGCTTGATATCTATCTTTTTTTTTCTCTCTCTCTCTTAGAAACTGCTCCCATGAGAAGGTGGTGTCCATGTTGCAGGGCAGCGGTGCGATGCCCACTCTGGTGGTGGAGGAGGGTCCATCTGACTACTCTTCAGAACAAACAGACCCAGAGGAATCCCCCAGCATGCCCCCCTCCTCCATACCCCGCTCCAGGTCAGTACGCACCAACAAACCTGACATTTTGACTTGACATTTCCTGTAAGTCACGGGGACAAACAAACTTACATCAGAGCCCTCTGTGGAGACACGGCATGTTTGAAATAGATCTGCAAAGACAGAAGAGAAAGAAAGTTACTGTAAGTACAATATATGCATTTTAATCATGCTAAACTCCTGTTCTGTTGGTGTTCAGGTCTCCTGCCCTCAGCTCTCTGCAGTGGGTGGCAGAAATCTTACCCCCCAGCATCAAAGTCCATGGGCGAACCTTCAGCCAGCAGCTGGAGCACCTGCTGACCATTCAGGAGAGGTACACGGTCTGCAAGTCTCTGGAGACCTTCTTCCAGCACAGGTTAGTTAAGTTTCAATAACAGCAGACAGACTGAAAAGAAAAAAAAGATGTAAAATTAGCATAATGAGGTGGATTTGACTTCTGCATCCATGAAAGTTTCTTTGTGGTAAGACTAACAGGCCAGCTTTTATTGATAAACACTTGTACTGTAAATGAGCTGTTGCCTGGGAAACTGTATTTTTAATGTACTCTTAATAGATGGTTGCCAGGGAGGCTCCTTATGGAGGCAAGAAAAAGAAAGAGAAAGGGAGGGAAACTATGATGGACAGTGGATTCACAGACATGTTAAAACTCAGGCTTGGTGACATTATTTTTTACTTATTCCGACATCCATGGCTTAGTACAACAAAAACTGAAAAAATGAATGTCATATAAAGTACTGTGACACCAACAGAAATGCAGTGTGGCCCAAAGATAGTAAGATATCACAGAAAGTATGTAGCAAAAAGTCACACAAGTGATCTGTATCTGGACTTTCTGTCTTCGAAAGGCTTCTGTGAAACATTTCTTCTCCAACTCTGTTTTATATTTATCACCTAAGGTGTGAGTGATGAGGGGAATTTCAAACCGTCTGTTCTAGCAGAGCTTAATGCAGTCTGCTAACTTATTCCCCATCAATAATAAACTTAGACACCAGTCCTCGCTGATGTGTCTTGTGGTTCAGAGTTTTACACTTTAATAAACATCAGAGTTTACTCGCGTCTGTTCCTTCACGGCTGTTACATAACACAGATGCATCTCCAAGTTTTTGGAGAAACCTCTCTAAACCACATATTGGAGTATTAATGAGATGTGGATGTGTTATTATGGGGTGTCTTTTGGAGATGCAAACATGTAATGCTACAGGGGTTTTGAGGAAAACAGCATCTGAATTTTACTGTATGTGTGTGTAGAGTAAAAACAGCCAAAGGCTTTAATGCTACAGTAACTGACACCCCCGCTCTCCTCCCACCCGTGTTAGTCGTAGTTCTTCCTGTATGTTAGCGACACGTGATGTTATATATGTAAAGAATCTTAATGAGGCCTTACCAGTCCAGTATAGGCAGTTGTTATGTTAACAGTTATGTATGAATGCAGTGATGCAACATGTGTCTTTTATACGTGTGTGTGATGTTTTCAGGAACGTGGACACGCTGATAGTCGACGTGTTTCCGGTGTTGGACACTCCTGCCAAACAGCTGATCTGGCAGTTCATCTACCAGCTTCTGACGTACGACGAGCAGGAGCGCTGCCAAGGCAAGCTGTCACGCTTCCTGGGCTTCAAGAGCAGCGGTGAGTCAAAATCACAAATGCAAATGATGTGAATACACGGAGAGCAACAGCCGTACAAAACCATGGTTGGATGTGAAAAAAAAAAGAAGGAAGCTGTAAGATTTCTCAATAAACAAAAATGTAAATGAAAATTCAAGCTTTAATCCTCTGGTGTTTTATGCAACCAGTGCAGACACAGAGGAGCAGCTGTTGCATGTTCGGTTTATAAATGAAAACATGTTCCAACACGTTTGTGTGTTTCACAGCTGTGTTAGAGCCTGAAGCTGGTCCCGAGCACCACCGGCGCAGCAGCTCCATGCGTGTGACCGGGACGTCGTACCGCAGCAGCATGCGGGAAAGAAGCTCCGACGACTGCATCATCGGGACTCACCTGGGAATGGGTACGCTGCACATGTGACAGCAACAGGCAAAACTATTATCCCTGTAATCGCTGTGGGTTCACATCTGACTTTTTATAGCCACCCAGCTTTATTCTAGGTCAAAAACTCCAATAGCTGCTCTGTGATACAACCAGGACTGTTAGCTCCTCAACATCCTAATTATCTCTTGCTGAGTGTGTCTTGTTTGGCACTTATCTCTGACAGACTGTGATCTGTTCATTCACAGTTTACCAAAATATGAAACTGAGCCGAAAATAGCAAGATGAGGAGTCTAATAGCGTACTTACCATCTGTCAGAATCTTTTTTTCAAAACAATAAGGCTTCAAATTAGAGTACTAACCTAAATATGGGACCTCGCTTATCTTGAAACACAGATGACAAAGCAAGACTGCTCAGGTTTGGATACAACCATTCATAAACAACTGTGAATGATTGTATTTAAAGGTACTATGAGTAACTTTCTCTAATGGGTTGAATTTGGCGCCACCTCTGGACAAAGATATTTATCCCTTAATAATTCACACCCTGCTCTGCTTTCAAAAAGTATCAATCTTTGTGATTAGGGGAAGTTGAAATACAAGTAAAGGCTGCTAAGGAAGCGTGCACCAACCCTCTTGGATGGATTTACGGCACCAAAAATTGCAGCATAGAAAAATTCACTCTTCATCCTGGTTGTCTCATTCGCTTTTGTGGAACCAAAAGAAAGCACCAGTTTCAATTTTAACCTTTTTCACAACCAGTTAAAAAAACTCCCTATAGTAGCTTCAAGATAATGGTTATGAAATCTGCTGAGTCATCAAAACAAAAAACCAAGAAATGTGGTGGAGTAAATGTCAGGAGCCAATGAATATATTTTTAAGATACTTCTGTTACATGAATCTTCCAATTTGGTTCAAGTTCTTTTAGTTTTTGTGGATTTTAAATACACAGAACATACTGTTAGTGCTTCATTTACACATATTTAACATTTTTTAAAGGAGACCATGTAATTTCAGGGACCTTGAAATCATGATTTTATTGACAAGCTGAAAGCCTGTCTTGTTTCTGTTCTATTTAGATTTTAATTCGATTTTTATTAAAAACAAACAACAATTTATGAAAAGGTTTTTTTGAATGAATTGTATTTTCTATTGTATTTTACTTTGTTTAATCATTTTGAGTGTAAAGGATACAACGAGCTCTTTGCATGTAATTATTATAGACATGAAAGTCAAAAGAAAATACAAACACAGCCAAAAGAAAGTCTTATTTTTTATTTCTTACTTTTTTACAAAAGGCTGCTGAACAGTTATGAACCTACATAAACCTCTCACCCAAACCTGCAGCTCCTCTTTAATTGGTTCACAAACCTTTTTCACTCTTACATCTAAAAGTTGTAGAAGCCCATTAAAAAAGAATAAGAAAAATTTGAATTTGAAAATACTGAATTTTATTTGCCCATGTGAGGTCATAATTATGTGATAAAAAACATAAAATTATGAGATAAAAAGTTAGAATTACTAGATCCATGTGCTCCATCTACCATAATAGTTCCTGCATCCCCAAACTCTCCAGCTTCTTCCTTAAAATCCTTTTAATGGTGCATTTACTCAGCACTACTCCATGCAAACCTGTTAGCAACTATAATATTCCATTTGTGGTATAGCCACATTTAAGGAAAAACCTGAATTTACCCACAATCCATTTCTTTATAATATTAAACAGAAACTAGAGCGCCTCCAAAGTAAAGCTCCTGCTTAGTAAGGTTTCTTCATTACTACTTTGTCATTATTTTGACTTTTTATCCAATAATTCCTCATTTTAATCTCATAATCCTGACTATTATCTCATAATTTCATCTTTATTATGGCATTATTTTGACATTTTCTCTCAAAATTACAACTTAATATGGGCAAAATAAATTCAACAAATTGGTTTCCTCAAAATGTTTTATCCCAATGGCTGTAAAAGTCAGTTCTTTTGGCAAGAACAAATCTATAAAGACAGATAACAGGTGGAACTGGGTGAAGATGAAAAGCAGAGCTAAAAGTCTGCATTGAAATTCCAATGAGCCACAGCTGTTTGATATTAGAACACATTAAACTTTGTACTGTTTGTGTGTAATTACAGGTCATTTTATTTATCTAGAATTTCAGGATAATTACACCCTGTTTTGGGTGAAGTCTGGGCAAACGCAGGGAGTCAAAAACTCCTAACAGTTTATTTACTCTTAATATTTCTTTGGGCAAGTTAGCTGACCCCGAGTGACTCCACTTGAAGCAGTCAGAGCTCAGTGAGGAGGCTGTTCTCACAGGAGATAATGTGTATAATTATCAGAGTGTGTAGTGAACTGCTGCACATCCTCACTGTACGAGACAAACTTCAGTATTACTGGCTCATGTAAGTTCATTTTTCTTAGAGTAAGATAACACGTAGATCATTCATGGTTTCATCGTCATTGCTAACTCCTGCTCCTGGAGCTCCTGTGTTTACCTCCTGCTCCTCCATGCTTCCCTGCTCCTCTTCACCCCCCCCCCCTCCTCAGCAGGGGGTGGATGGAAGAGGGCGGCTCACAGACGTGCGTGTGTCACTGTTCATGCCTTGTTGTGCTTTAGGGATTCATGTGGATGAATCTGGGAGCCCGGAGGAGAGGCAGTCAGGAGACGGAACCTCCTTCCCCGAGTCCCCTGACCTCAATCATGTAGGTACAACCGCAGCTTTTCAGCGCCTCGCTACACGCTGACCGGCACAACGAGTGCTGGTTACACTTTCTGTGCTCTCTGGCTTCACATCGTTTGAAGGTCTGCTGGTTATTACTGCGATTCTACTCCTGTGTTAGATCTGAATGGAGAGTAAAGCAGCAGACCTTCAAAGCTAATGTGAGTGTGTGCTAACCGGCTGATCATGCCTCCACCCGTAGATGACAGGTGTGTACACCGAGCTGGAGGCCATGTACACAGGGAAGCCTCCACAGCAGGGTGGCTCCCCAGCAGAGCCCGAGGGCCCGGGACAAACAGAGGGCTACGGGCGCCCTCTCTCTCCCCTCACACTCCCCCCTCTTACAGGTACTTACGGGCTGATACACACATCCAAACACACACAGTGCTCACGCTCTCAGGCATATACTTTCATCAGAGGTTCACCCTCATGTGCCATTAGAGCTTTGTGCTACTGCAGCAAGAAAGATCGAAAGCTGTGGCACTTAAGGCTCTGATGACACATGCTTGATGCCATGTTTATATTACAACGTGGATTATTCCAGGTGACAGCGTTGGGCACTATTTCCTGAAACCAAAGCCTGTTTCTAAACAAGGCTGTCTCCCAAGTGTCAGCACTAACAGGCATTAGAAATATAAAAGAGTAAAGTAAGTATGTCTCTCAGTGTATGATTTCTTTGCCTTTTTTCAGAGAATATGAAAAATAACACAAAAACCTTTCTGTCACCCATGGTTAGAGGTTGGGTGAAGCCATTTACTAGCAAACAACTATTTACTCTTTTTAAATCATAATAACAACAGAATCTTCCAAAACAACCCTGATCAAAAGTTTACATATCCCAGTTCTTGATATTATGTATTGCCCCTTTTAACATGAATAACAGCTTGAAATTTCTTGTGGTAGTTGTGGATGAGGGTCTTAATTTTCTCAGATGGTAAAACTGCCCGTTCTTTTTGGAAAAAAGCCTCCAGTTCCTGTAAATTATTGGGCTGTATTGCGTGAACTGCAGGTTTGTGGTCTCCTCAGAGTGGCTCAATGATATTGAGGTCAGGAGACTGAGATGGCCACTCCAGAACCTTCACTTTATCATGCTGTAGCCAATGGCAGGTCAACTTGGCCTTGTATTCTGGATCAATGGCATGTTGGAATGTCAGTCTAGCACTGAATGAAAGATGAAAGTGTCTGTCAGGAGCTCACAAACTCACTGAGCTTTTATACACACACACTTGTTAATAAATGGCCTCACCCAACCACTAACCGTGAGTGAAAGAAAAGTTTTTGTGTTATCATTTATAATCTCTGAAAAATGGCCAAGAAATCATAAATTCTGCCAGGTTATGTAATTCATGAGCATAACTACACGGAGGCATCAGGAAGACCTTCAGTCTATTTCTGAACCAGTTGAAAATCCCTTACAGGAGCTTTAAAATAGCTGCTTTTAAGCACTCAGATGTGAACATGGCATAAGAACCACTGATCAAGAAATGTGTTTAAGAACCCATTCATTTTCTTTACTCTATGTGCATATATAAGCTGGCAGTTTATCCTTTGGTTGCTATGGTAACCCCTCATAGACAGAATCCCCAAGGCAACAACATGACCAAGAAGTCACACAGAAGTGTAAGACAGAGGTAGAATTAGCTAAATAAGAAATCTCAATGTAAAGAAAATATTCTATTCTAACGGCAGCCATCTTTGATAACCTCCCTTCTTCTGATTCCAAAGGGAACCGTAAATCCGGCCTCTCCCTGTCCTGGAAGGAGCCTCTCCCGACTCCTGTCTATGAGATCCAGCACCAGAGCAGCGTGGACTCCAACCCGTACGTCAGCCTGGAAAGCCCCCCCGCCTCTCCAGAGCACTCAGACGTGGGGCCCAACACTCTAACCCGACGCAAGAAGCTGTTCACCTTCTCCCGCCCCCCTCGCAGCCGGGACACCGATAAGTTTCTGGACGCTCTGAGTGAGCAGCTGGGCCACCGGGTCACTCTGGTGGACGATTTTATACCCGGAGAAAACGACTACGAAGAGGTGAGGAAGACCTGCCTCTAACTGTCGTAGTGTCTCGTAGGATTAAAACTTCAGATTTGAGCGGAGTACATCCTCTTCTCTTAAACACTGTTGTTCCTCGCTCCATTAACAGCTTACACAAAGTGGAGGTTCAACCTTGAGTTATTCTTTTCACTGAATTGTTCGCTTAAAGAATCAGCTCTTCAAAGAAGTAGAAATTATATACACAGACCTCAAAAAAATAAAGAGTTTAACAGAAAAATCATGATGTCGAACTTAAAGTCTGAAACTACAGAAACACAAATCCAGCGTCGTCCCCTTACACAACAGCTGTCAGAGCTACACTTTGAATCAATCTTGACTTATAGGCTCAAAAATTGAAGCTTTTTTAACAAAATCCACAAAAAATATTGCTTTATCATTTCATCTCTTATGTAAGCATACCTCTGAAAAGAACTAAATAACACCAGAATTAGGTCTCAACACCTTTGATAACACATTTATGTCTGACATTTGCATCATTGGCATAAGGCCTGCAGCATCTCTGCATCTCACTGAGCAACTGTCATCTTTCTTTTTCCATCCTTTGCAGACATTGCATCAAAACTTTCTCCTCAAACTTTTGCTGTTCAAAGTTTTCTTACTGTGCAAAACAGAACTCTGCCAAGTCTGAAAGTCCCTGCTGTTAGTTGTCAGACATTGAAAAGATAGATTTTTGAAAACTATAACCTCAAAAAAAAAAAACATGTGGTCAGTATTTCCACCTATGGCAGAAAAAGGTACATTTAGACTTGTTTTATGCTCTTAAGTGTGATCTACATAAAGTCAATTGCACATTAAAATAGAAGCACTTTGAGAAAAAGTCAGTGACCATCAAGGTTGTGTTTTTTAATTTTGAAAAGTACAAAAAAAATCAAAAGGGTCATTCGAATACAAAATTGATGCCTCAATTCTATAAACATGACAATGGTGAAAGAAAAATAATACCTGCTTGGTTCCTTGTTCTACAAAAGTATTCTTATCTCAAGAAACTTAACAAGTCCATTTTCCTTCCAAAGTATCTTGACATGTCAGATTCTATTAGTTTCGGATTCCTATTTTTTCCACGCAATAAGTTGCCCCAGAATATAAGACCCCATTTACACGACAACACTTCACAGTGATTCACTCCAAAACGCAAAAAAAGTGCAGATAACACGGAAACAATGAAGGAATTAAAACCCTGTAGTATTCGTGTCAGGACTGTAGATGGCGATATAATGGTAGGGGCTGTGTACACAACCACAGTTTAGAGGCTGAAGAAGAGGTGAGCTCATCATCTGGAGTTAAGATTTAAAACTTCCTTACTGTTTGCAGAAATTGTGCAAAAGATGCACATTTTGTTAGAGGTTAATCAGTAGATTCAGCAGCAAAAAAACAAAACAGTAAGTCATCGTTGTTGTTTGGTTTGTGCATGACACAGTGTAGGTTTAGTACACAGAGCTGAGCGTGATGTCAGAGTTTCCACTGAAAATGCCACCTTGCCATTTACATGGCAATGGTGGAAAAATTCCACCCAAGAAACTGTGTTCAAAAGTTTGCGTTTTAGGTCGGCTGAAATGCTGTTCCTGTGTAAACTGGAGGCAGAAACCTAACAATTCTTTTGTGTTTTACCCTAAAACTGTTGTTGTGTTAATGGGGCCTGAGTCACATCAGTCAAAAATTGCCTCATTAAGAGAAAAAACTTCTACAAGTGACATTTAAGTGGACTGATTTGGTATGTTTGATGTCTTTCCTGAGAGAAGTATTTGCATAAATGATGAGTTAGAATTTGTATATTAAGAGGTTTAAATATTCTTCCTACAGCACCTCATATCTGTGAATATAGTTAAGTTTCAGTTTCTCTTACACATGCTCCTCTCACTCACTTTGCTCATGCGCACTCCGTCCCTCCCCCCTCCTCCCCTGCTCTACTGTGAGTGTGATCAAATTCCTCACTTTTAAAAAGTTACGGGGAGTTTTTGCACTACTTTGTGACTCAAATCCTGAGATGCTGTCTACAACAGAGAGAGTTACTTTAAAAAGAACTGAAGAAATGTCAACAACTGTAGTGTACTGCAAACTCCCACAATGCTGGATTCAGTGAAAAGTATAGCTCTGCCCACAAACAACACAAGCCTTCACGGAGCTAGGAATAACAGTTATTCAACATTCATCTATTTTAAATTGAAAGCTGTTACACATTTAATCTATAAATACCAAACAATGATTTAAATACACTTTTACACCTTAGTATAAGTGCTGTGGAGAGTTGAGATTGTGACTAAGTCATTGGCAGACTCTGTAGTGTCTGTGAGGCTCTTAACAGCAGAAAACTGTGAGCTGTATTGTGTTAAACCTGTGACTGTTCATAGTAATTATACCAACATCTTCCTGTGACTTTGGTAGCAACGTTGTAGTTTTGCATGTTGACATTAGAGCAGCTCTAATGTGCGCTACAATGAACACTTGTGTCACATGAACAGATATATCAAGGTGGTTGTCTTGGTTTCAGAAGAGGAGGGGTGCTTGTAAGTAAAACGTGACACTCTGTTATATGATAGAGTCTATTTTTATCTGCTTATTTCTGAGTAGAAATCTAAGTTTGTTCTGGCTGTTTCATCCAATCACAGCTCTGTAATCACTCTTAGTCATTAGACAAACAGAGATGAGCACATTGTGCAGAATAAAGTGGGTTCACATACTTTCACAGTCATATTTTTAGACGCCTGTAACCTAATGGGGTTGGGGTAGTTGTAGTTGCATGTGCACTTTTTTTGTTGTTGCTTTTTTGCACCATAAGTACAACCCCTATTTCAATGAAGTTGGGATGTTGTGTAACATAAAAAAAGAAAAAAAGTATTTGTACATCCTTTTCAACTTATATTCAATTGAATACACCACAGTGGCAAGATATTTGTTATTCAAACTGATAAACTTTATTATTTTTGTGCAAATATTTGCTCATTTTGAAATGGAAGCCTGCAACAGGTTTCAAAAAAGCTGGAACAGATTCATGTTTCCCACTGTGTTACATCATCTTTCCTTTAACAACACTCAATAAGTGTTTGTTAACTGAAGAAACTAATTGTTGAAGCTTTGGAGCTGGAATTCTTTCACATTCTTGTTGATGGACAACCTCAGTTGATCAACAGTCCCAGGGTCTCTGTTGTTGTATGGTGCGCTTCATAATGTGCCAAACATTTTCAATGGGCGACAAGCAGGGACGTCCCTGAAAAAGACAAAGTGTCTTGGATGGCAGCATGTGTTGCTCCTAAACCTGTTTGTACCTCTCAGCATTGATGGTGCCATCACAGATGCATGAGTCACCAGTGTAGTGGCGCTTTTCCACTATACAATTCCAGCCCTACTCGATTTGGCTCGGCTCTACACGGTTTGGTTATCTTTTCCTCTAGCCCGACTACAGACTCACGGTGGGCGTGGATCTTATAACACAGCTGCGCTAAAGTGCTGTGCAGAAGTGCGCGCATGTCATCTATAACGCAACACAAACATAATTTTGTACTAACATATGTGCCACCGTGGTCTTTAAAAAGGAAAAAAAAAACTTTCAAAAGATTTCATTTAAGTAATACAGCGGCTCAATGTTGGTTGTCATGACAACGGAGGTAAACAACAGCCTCGTGCTGCTGCACGCGAAGGAAAACGAACCTCGACGAAGGACTGTAGTTGAGAAGGGACCTAGGTCACTCTAGTGAAATTAAAAACTAAAAACCCGGACCATATGGTCTCTAAAAAACAACTAGTTAGTAAGAAGAAACTTGACCAAAAGGAAAAACCAAGGGACACCTAATTACCTGACTAACCACGAATTTCTGAGAGGTGGCAGACAGATCGCTCCTGCGCAGATGAACTTTGATTTAATTTAAATGACTCTTTAAACCGAACTATCTTTGCTGTTAACTTCTTTTTCATTTAAAAAGGACTTTTAACTTATTTAGGAATCATGAAGGAGCATTTTAGGGCTGTATTTTGTCTTCATTCAGTCTGGTTCTGTACCATTGGGTTTAAATATCATTAAAAACCTGTCACTGACTTATTCATTTTCCTCTTGTAAGTGATTTGTTCAGAGTCAGAAGCTTCGATTGAGGACATTCTCTGACCAATGAGTGACCGGCAGTCCGTCGACGTCGCCTTTTAGTATCGGCTTTACTCGCTTAGAACCAGGATAAAGCAGGAACTAAAAACTGGCTTCTGACACGTCGTACCATGCTAGTGGAAACGCAACACAACCCGGGTAGAGGCGAGTAGCGTTGAGTAGAGTAGGGTCAAGGCGAGTCAGTGGAAAAGGGCCATAATGGGCACTAACACACCCCCATACCATCACAGGTGCTGCTTTTGATATTTGCACTGGTAACAATCTGGATGTCCTTTTTCCTCCTTTGCCCTCTTTTGTCCATGATTTCCATGAACTGAGCATCTGTTCTTTGAGCATTCATCAACTTTTCCTGTCTTTTGTTGTCCCTGTCCCAGCTTTTTTGAAACGTGTTGCTGTCATCCATTTCAAAATAAGCTTGATAATAAAGTTAATCAAACTGAACATTAAATATCTTGTCCTTGTAGTGTATTCAGTTGATTATAGGTTGAAGAGGATTCGCAAATCATTATATTGTGTTTTTGTTTACATTTTGCACAACGTCCCAACTTCATTGGAATTGGGATTGTAGATAAAAACTGACTTAAAAGCTGCAGATTAAGTAGAAATATTGTGCAAGTTTTAAGAGCCACATTTCATTTCGTTTTCTTTTTTTATAAAAACCTTTCATTGGTTGAAAATGTTAGGTTACCTGCTCTCATGTTTTTTCTCTTTCACCCTTCCAGATGAGTTTCCAGGACGACCAGGACCTCAGCTTCATGCCGCGGCGCCTCAGCAGCGGCAGCAGCGAGGAGCACAGCAGCAGCGACGAAGCCACCTCCCCGACCTACTCCTCAGAATCTGAACCCATCCCACCCCCTCCCGCACAGAGCCCACCTCCCCCACCGCCATTCCAGGCTCTGATCCCCCCTCCCGTCCAATTCACCGACCCCCTCCCTCCTGTCAGATTCTCCCCCGAACACGTCCCTCGCAGCCGGATGCCCTTCCACCCTCACCACCCTATCATCCCTCCTCCCCCGCCCCCTCCCAGGACCCTCCTCACCAGCCGCTCCCCTCTGCACAAAGTCCTCCCCACCAGAGAGGAAGCAGAGGGCCCTCACCAGCGCTTCCAAGTCCCCTNCCGCCTCCGCCTCCACCCCTGCCCCCACCATGTGACCCACCTCCGCTGCCCAAGTCCGACCCCAACGCTTCGGACACCAACCACATGAGTGTGAAAAGGCTGCGCTGGGAGCAGGTGGAGAACTCCGAGGGGACCATATGGGGTCAGGTGAGCGATTATCTGCCTTACATAATGTCCTGATATAAAAACAGTACTGAACACGACTCAGTCTGAAAACTCCCAGACAGTAAATACAGTGAGCGAGGGATGACTTGTGAATGTTCGCGCTCGGGCTGTGAATTTTCCCACTCCTCCTCCATCTCTGGTGCCGTATTTGGAAAGAGCGACTCACCGGCTCTGTTGTGTCTCTGATGAGTCACGGCAGCGTCAAAGCTTAAGTCTTTGTAAACAGAATATGGTGGAGCTCATCTGTTCAAATAGGCCTCAATGTGGACTCTGTGGTCCTGGTTCAACCCTATCAGACGTGTGTTTGCTGTGCATATGAGAGGAACTTTTCCACCGCTTCCTCTGGGTTATAAACCAGACTTTTCCCATCATTCTCTCTGTCCTCGCTCAGCTCGGGGAGGACTCTGAGTATGAAAAGCTCACTGACATGGTGAAGTTCCTGGACCTTGATTTGCACTTTGGGACTCAACGCAGACCCAGTAAGTATTGACTTATCCTCCACTTATGTAACCACTTTTGCTGTCCTATAACACTGTATTGCATTACATCCTTTTAAATGTGAAAAATGACACTTTTCCACCAAGCTAACTGTCACTGTTTGCAGTATTAATGTTTCTCTGCTCACAGTTTCTGTTTTGTTTTGTACTTTCACAGTTATGATGTTCTTGTGGAGCTGCTCACTTCACCTGTTCATCACTTCCATTCTCCATAAGGCACCAAACTCCCCCCCATAACCTCTCATAACAGATCTCAGCAATAACACAGCTCTGCCTGAGGAAAAAACACACACCTCCCCGTTATCTATTGGAGAAACCTCAGACCTTTTGGCCCTCAGAGGCTGAAATGACAGAGCTGTGTTATTAACCCAAACACCTGCCACCTGTTCCCACAGTATGTGTGTGTGTGTCTGTTTGTGTTTGTGTTTATGTTAGTGTAAATGTGTGTGTGTGTGACTGTTGACCCCCCGGTGCCTGGAGAACCCTTCCTTACATTATTGTTGAAATTATCAGTGTCACCTCCAGAGCCAGCTTTCCTGCCAGACAACTTTAAAAAGAAAGATGTGATGGAGATTCTGTCGCATAAGAAAGCCTACAATGCCTGTGAGTATCACACACACACACACATATTCACACACACACCTACACACTGCTAAGGTTTATTTGTGCCAACCACAGCAAACACTTCTTAGAGTTTCCTTTTGCAAAACACAAAACTAAGTATCCAAATTCTTACATTTTGGCACAGTTTAAAGAGGGGTAACACGCCTTCCAATATTTTAAAGAGGGGTATAAATGAACAAGTCTTATTGCCCATATATTTTGTTTTTGAAGAAATTTTTTGGGCCTTTCTGCCTTTAATTGGATAGAGTAGGAAAGGGGGAGAGAGTGGGCAATGACATGCGGGAAACAGGCCACAGGTGGGAATCGAACCCGGGCCACCCACTCGAGGGCAAAACCTCATGGTGCACGGACATATCCACTAGGCCATCTGCGCCCTCTTATCGACCATATTAGATGAGTGTGAAAGACGTTTATCGTCTGTTCTAAAAACAGCACGGGATCTAAATGAGACTTGGTGAAATGATGATGTCATTGCATAAGGATGTCGTTCAGTACACTTTGTAGGGGCAGCCTCAAACATAAAGGTCTGCCCAAACTCTGCCCCAGAAAGACCTCCAAAGGGCATGCGTATCACAGGTAAGGTGGTATGTTGAATGTGGGGCCTTAAAGAGACAGCAGCAAAAATGCATTTCAGACAGAGGCTAAAATAAGGGTTTTCTAAAACACTGGTGTAAGAAAACTAGAAATATTTTTGAGCTGTCAATCATGTAAAACTACAGGGATGCTAGAGGGACAGTATAAAGCAAAAAAATAAAGGAAGATAGAAAAAAGAGACCCCCTCTTTAAGGTGAGTTTCAGAGTCTTGTATTGTTGTTAATGGATGTTGATGCCCCTCTACCGTCCATGTCTGAGGTAGTAATCTCAAGTTCATGAAGAGCAGAGCAATATTTGAGAGGAGGCTATTAAAATCCACTTTTACACAAAATGAGAGATAAAAAGTAGCAGTGAGTCACACACAGATTAAACAGTGAGAGTGGCAGGATGACTCATACGATCTGCTACAGATCTCTTTGAGAAAACAACCCCTGCTGCTGGTGCTGCTGGTGACAATGATTCTGTTTTGTGAAAATGACTTGCTGTTTGGCAGCGTTACATAATGATTGCTGCTGAATTTTAAATGCCATGAAGTTTAAAGGAAGTGATGAGCCAACATTATAACGATGCTTTAATAAGAGAAGGAAGCTCTTGACATTCTACTGCTGTGGCAGAGTCAACTTTTATCTGACACTGTGTTGATGTCTCTCAAGTTCTTACAGCATCAAAGTATATCTCAGTCTGCTTTATCTTGTAAATTATTTCTTCGTTTTGGTTTATAACAGATACCGCATAAATTGATTCATCCATCTGAATGAGAGTGATTGAGGGCCTGTGTCCACTGGCAGCATTTTTTTTTAGTTGGCAACAACAATTTTTGGCAAAACCAGTGTAGTTCAGCATTTTCAGAGCTCAGCATCATAAAACCACAGGTAGAAGTAATTGTTTTTATTGCACTCTCATTGGCAGCCCTGCTATGCATCGCTTCTTTCTTACCAGCCAATTGCATTGAAGAGCCAGCAGGACTTCTGACATTGGCTTTTTATTTTATCAGTAATAGTGGATATCAATTTAGAGTAGGAACTAATCACCCTGGTTTTATGTGTTTCACTTTTTTTTTTGCTATAGCTTTTCTAATTTCTATCAACTGCTTTATTTCTAATATTTTGTAAATTTGAGGCATACATCACTGAAAACAGACTAAAAGGGCTCTACTAAGTGAATCACAAGCATCATGAACATCTCTCAGGAAAGAGCCAGTGAAGACTTTCTAAGTGATCTTGAAAAAATCTCATCTCTAGATATATGACTGATCACAATCTCCAATTTAAAATGAGACTATCAGCACTTAAATAAGTTATTTCTAAATAGTGTTTCTCAGCTTCCCAATTGTCAGACAGGACCCAATAGATTTACAGCAAGTGGAAGTCTCTGACAACACCATGCAGCTGAAGAATTTTAGCAGTGAGAAGAAAGATATGTTTTTTTTCTAAGATAAAAAGGGTTTCTGTGATTTGTTTGGCAGTGGAGCTTACTGTTAGCCAAAAAGCACAAGAAAGCTAAATAGGAGAGTGATGGAGCATGAGCTAAAGGCTAAATCAAGAGCAAGAGGCTAAAGCACCAACTAAAGGCTAACACACCAGCTGAATGCTAAAACATCAGCTAAATGCCAAACATAGGCTAAAACACCAGTTAAAGGTTAATACACAAGCTTGAGGCTAATACACCAGCTTAAGGCCAAACATAGGCTGAAACACACATAAAGGCAAAAATAACAACTAAAGGCCAACGATAGGGTAAAACACCAGCTGAAGGCTAATACACAAGCTGAAGGCTAAAATAACAGCTAAAGGCCAACGATAGGCTAAAACACCAGCTAAAGGCTAATATTAAAGCTGAAGGCTAATACACAAGCTGAAGGCCAAACATAGGCTAAAATATGGGCTAAAGGCCAAAACATGAACTAAGCTGTTTGTGATAATGTTCATTCCAATCCATTTGCAGCAGTTATTCTGCAGTGGTCTCTTCAAAACCTCAGGGTCCATCAATAAAATGAAGAGCCAGGTTACGTTTGCTCTGCTTGGTGAGGTTGGAGTTGGTAGATGAGACCTGGTAGGACATAACCAGGATACACTTGTCTTGCACATTACAGACATGTCTCAGAGCACCAGGCTGTGAGTAGCAGTGAATACAGCAGCCAGCAAACTACGATACAAACTTACAAAAATTGCATGTAACATTTAAAACAGCAGTATTTGTTGATGTATACATTATATCATCCCTTTGGTAAAAATTTGTCATGAACCATGAAAAGTAATGTAAAAAAGAAGATCTGAGACAAACACATCTTGGTTCATCATGACAGTGGGGAGCAAGGGCCTATGGGAAGTAGTGTCTTTATGGCTAATGCTAATGCTAGCTTTTCCAGAATGTTCTCACAGCTGCTTGAACTAGCTACATGAACATAGCATGGCACTGAGCTGTCGGTGGACACAGGCCTTTATTCTAGAATTATAACACTTCAACTTTTCTTTTTTCACAACACAAAAAGGAAGCGTAGGAGAGGAGGAAGTCCATTAGAAGTAACAAAAATCACTTAAATACATTTGTTGGCACAAGGTATCAGTGCTGCATTAGTTTGCTTGATGTGGGTGTAGTATCAACACGATGTGCCAATAAATGTATTTTCAAACGTCACAGTGTGTGTGGACTAAACCTACTTCTTCTTCTACATGTCCCTCTTTCTCTTCCTGCTCTCCCTCCTCTCCAGCCATCCTCATCGCCCACCTGAAGCTCTCCACCTCTGAGCTCCGTCAGGTCCTGATGAACATGGCCACAGACAGACTGGAGCCGGCTCACATCAAGCAGCTGCTGCTCTACGCCCCCGACGACGACGAGGTCAAACAGTACGAGCAGTTCGACGACGACCCGGCCAAACTGAGCGACCCCGACCAGTTCATTTTCCAGGTGGGCTTCAGTCAACGTCTTGACATAAAAATCAGAATCAAACAGCACGAATTGATGACCTTTTCCTGTGATTCAGATGCTGATGGTGCCTGAGTATAAAACCCGTCTGCGGAGCCTCCACTTTAAGGCGACGCTCCAGGAGAGGACGGAGGAGATGAAGGTTGCTTTTGATTACATTTACAAAGCCTCTGTGGAGCTGAGGAGCAGCAAGAAACTGGCAAAAATCCTGGAGGTAATGACCACAGCAGAGAAACTGATGAGAAGTTAAAGCCTGCATGGAAAAAAGTTAAAGACGAGCTTTCTTTTGTACACAGTTTGTTCTGGCGATGGGGAATTACCTGAACAACGGGCAGCCAAAGAGCAACAGAACAACCAGCTTTAAGATCAACTTCCTGACCGAGGTACAGTCTTGACATGTTTAAACCTTTTCCCTTTTCATCTGTCATCTGGTTTTAAGTCATGCTTTTTTTTCCCTGTCCGCTTTGCAGCTAAGCACGACCAAAACAGTGGACGGGAAATCCACCTTCCTCCACATTCTGGCCAAGTCTTTGTGCCAACACTTCCCTGAGCTGCTCAACTTTTCCAGAGACCTGACAACAGTGCCGCTGGCTGCCAAGGGTACGAGGATTCTGCTGCTGCTACACAGCTCTGAAAAATCCCCCCACCACAGAATGTTGTTCTCCATCTTTACAGTACTCAAAGCTTTAGTTCAGTCATTTAATGTAATGTTTATGCTGCGTTTATTTAAATCGCTCTTACATAACCATGTGTCACATAATGTGTGGCTGTAACAAGCGCAGGGTAATGACCACAGTTCATCTCCACAGTGTGAAACATCACTCCGGCTCAGACAGACCGGATCTGTTTTACATTTCACACCATATGGACCTGTTAAGTAACAGCTGCATTATTTTGGTGACTCATCCTTTAATACCTTCATTTTCTCTTATACAGTGAACCAGAAGGTCATCACAACGGAGCTGAGTGATCTTCACTCCACCATCCAGGACATCAGGACGGCCTGCTTGAAGATCCCCCCCACCTCTGAGGACCACTTTGCCTCCGTCATGAGTGTATGTATGAATACTACCATCAAACACACAGACATGTGCTTTGTTAATAGCATTAAAGCTTCTATGAGTAATTTTTATGCAGCTATAAAACAAGCTGAATTTGAGACTAACAAAAGCAACGAGGACCACAAGGATAAAGTGACTTTTCCCATACAAAGCAAAGAACACGGTGCAAGTACCACCATCTTTTTCTTAAAATTTAATGGAAATGACTCACAGTGAGTAATAGCCATATGAGAAAAAAAAAGTTTTAGTTTGTTTAGTTTAGTTTAAGATTGGACTCTGGAGGAATGGAGGAAGGTCATGTGGTCCGATGAGTCCAGATTCACCCTGTTACAGAGTGATGGGCGCATCAGGGTAAGAAGAGAGGCAGGTGAAGTGATGCACCCATCATGCCTAGTGCCTACTGTACAAGCCTGTGGGGGCAGTGCTATGATCTGGGGTTGCTGCAAGCTTATCAAAACAACGCCATAGTGAATGTGAGCTGTAATCAAAGCTAAAAGTGATCTAATAAAATATTAGAGTGTGTGACTTTTTTTGGAGGTAACATGTTTTTTGGCCAGGCAGTGTAATATATATGATAAAAGCCATTTATATCTAGTGTTTGTTCCAAGTCCAAATTTACTTTCTCCACCCAATTAAGCATCTGTGAGAATGCAAAAACACACAAAATAACTTTTTGTAATATATTAGTAAATGCCTTCAGGCAGTAAGGGGTTAAGATTAGTCTGAGAAACTCCAAAAAGCAGCAGGAGGCTCCAAACCTCTCATTACAGCCTGGTCACTCTCACATATGGCAAGTGAACTGATTTTGACATAGCAAATAAATATTTCGTGCGACTCTTTGTACCCACAGAGCTTCTTGGAGAACAGCCACCCTTCAATCCAGTCCCTGGAGTCTCTGCAGACCAGAACCATGGAGGAGTTCTCCAAGGTGGTGTCCTACTTCGGAGAGGACAGCAAGTCCACCAAAACAGAGGCCTTCTTCGGCATCTTTGCAGACTTCGTCTCCAAGTTCGAGGTGAGGGAGGGAGTGAGTCTGTGAAGCAGCTGGGACACATTTGTCTCCTTCCTCAGCTTCTTTTCTTTTTGTCATATTCAGCAGGTGTTTGACTGATTCACACCTCCTAAACAATTAGGTGTTCTGCTGACAGCAGCCTGCAGCAGGGACGTGATTAAGCTGAGGGAACTGCTGTCCTCCCATCACCAGATGTGCTGTTCACAGGAAAAATGGAAATGTAAAATGAGCACGAGTGAGACCAGATGATTGCTTTTGTCTTGCAGAGAGCTCTCAATGACACCCAGAGTCAAGAAAACCCCAGAAGCCCCAGACTGTCGTCCCCTCTGGCCTGGTAGAAGACGGACGGAGGCGGCGGACGTCAGGCCAAAGTGACAGGCTCCATTTTCACTCTGCTCTCCACAACCAAAGTGCCAAGATCACACACACACACAGACGCTCACACCAACGGGAACAGAGAGCACGTCACTTACAGAAAGAAGGAACCACTCTGCCGAGTCTCTGAGTGTCCTGTGTGCAGCCTCGCTGTTTTTAACGGTGCTGGAGGAGCAGAAACATTCAGGTGTCCAACAGGATCTCACTCACCACTGACCACTCACACCAGTTTTTACACTCCTTACATCTCTTTTTAACCCCTGATGTTGTCACTACTTTGAGGAACATCAGTGAAACCAACTCTATTTATTGCTGTAAACTGAGGTGTAAGTGTTGAAAGCTCTGGTCTGAGTATTTACTCATTATCTGCTACGTGTAATAAATGATGATGTATAGATTATATTTTCTATCAGATCATATTTAAAAAACTGTAAAGCATAAAGCATAGATGTAGACTGATGACAGAAAGCACAAGTGTAGTTCAAAGTGTAGTTAAGTTTAGAGTCAGGATGGAGCACTCAGAGTGTTTGATGGCTCTACTTTCCCAGAATCCTCTCACTGCCGCTCTCCCGTACAGCACGCTTCGATGACGACTTACAGCGAACACAGGTTGAAGTAGAATCAGGATCCTAAAGTGAAGCTGCCATCACTGTTTCCTGACTCTAATAAACAGCCTGAGACAGGAAGTGTGTTTTCTAACAGAGGTGAAAAGTGCCGGCTCTACTTTCTGAGCATTGATTTGTTATGATGTGTGATCAGGTTGATTCTGGCGTGGGTTTTGACCAATCAGAAGTGCTTGACAGCCTCACACAAAGAAGGTAAAAGAGAGTCAGAGTCATTCATGTTCCATCTGTGACGCTGATAAGAACCGCTGAGTCATGCTACGGAGGCCAAATGAGGCCAATTAGTGTTTGATTTTTAAAACAGCAGAAAACATAATGAGGAATTATCTCATCAAAAACACACACTTTAGGGCTTATGTGCCCTGAAATGGAAAGATGGAAAAATAATTGAAGTTTTGTTTTATAAACAAAATGCTGAATATAAAAGTCATACATTTGAAATTTGATCACCAGTGGATAGTTAATGTTTTTATTTGACCCTATGATGCTGATATTTGATTCAAGAGTTTCAAAGACCTCTATCTCATCAACATAATAATTTTAAAAAATCCCTAAAAACTGTTTAAAAAAAGTATCCCACCCCCTTGAGGATTTTCATTCCACTACAGGCATATAAGGTTGTGTTGTGGCCCTTTCAAATGGCTGCTTTCACAAAATTGTCCACACCTTTTTTTTTTTTACATTGCTATCGCTCTCATTTTCAAAATGCTGAAATAGTAGCTTTTAATATCTAAATTGTTACTCATTTTAAAAAAGCAAGTATTTTCTGCTGTGAAGAATGCACATTTACTTTAAACTTTACATAAAAGTTGCCAAAACCGCCCAATTCATCAAATGTGATACAAAAACCTCATATACAGATAAATATGGCAATTTTTGTGAATTTTTGTTTTAAAAGTTATTCAATATCTTGGGTCCAAAAAATTAGAATTTTCCAGAAATTTTTGATGAGTCAGCTTTTACATGGTTGTTTTAAGTTCTTCCTTCCAGATACTTTTTTTTATGCTGTAAGGTGTTTTTATCATTTTATTTAAAGGAACAATGCATTTTGATTAACATTAGTGTTAACATGCCAGAGTTAGCCACAAGGCTAGTTCCCATTAGCAGACCCCGGCCGGATGTTAAAATGGGCTGCCTTAGAAGAACCAAGCAAAACAAAACACCCAAAAAATAAAAAAAACAATAAATAATTAAGGAAGAACATTTTTTATAAGAGTATAAATAGCATCTATGATCGAACATAGAAGCCAGTTTTCTATTTGTAAGCAGCCCTTTTTGTTCTAGTGATTAATTAAACTTGGCCATTAAATTTGATGATTCTTTTTTATAGTCATTAAGTCAAATAACAAGAAATTTTGATCAATTTAGACTAAAATGTATTTCCCTCCTCTCAACTCCTTCCATAAGTGGTACTTTTTTGGCAGGCTAATCTAGTGAAAGTCAAAGTGCTTGAAGATATCATTTAAAAAAATGGAAAAAAATATAGACTTGACAAGAATGATTCATTAAATGAAACAAAAATCTGCCCTGTAATAAATTAAAAAAAATAACATATATGTGTAGTGATTTAATTTCATAGCTACACATTAAGTTTTGTTTTGTTTTTAATTTTGCCTTCCTTGGCCTCCGTACATGTCACCATAACCTGCTACTGAAAGATGAAATCTCCTCATTAAAGAATCACATTCATCTTTGCTGCCTCTAAACCCGTTTGGTGGTCATGGATGTTTGGCTTCATCTTTTTCTTAACATGTTTTTTAGACTCAGCTTCAACCACCACCTGATCGTGTAACAATCAGAAATCTTTCCCATCAGGCCCCTGTGCTGCACATTCACTGAGATACTTATACAACAGGCTGTGGTCTTTGTTTCCCTCTCAGTCATTCAGCGTCAGCATCCTCCTGCCTGTCATGACTCCACAAAGACACAAACACTCATTTATTTACCAAACAACCTTCAGAAAAGCATATTGCACCTTTTTGCAGTGAGGTAACGCTGACTGCATCAGCTCATGCAGAGATTTGGCTCTAGGATCATCTGTTTCCACGCTGCTGTGGGTGGACTTGCAAATCCTCATCAGTGGCGTCTCGTGGTCGGTGCGTGCGGGGAGATAAAAGGCAGCTGAGAGTGAAGAGACGCTGAGCTGCTTCTGGCAGAGGAGAGGAGCAATAGTTCTGCACTTTGTGGAGTATTTTTCTGGAGCGTTGTGAACGGAGCTTTGTACAAACACGTGGGTGGCTGCAGAATGAATGAACCTCAAGTGCATGTAGAAAAACACCATCCTACTGTATATGGTCATTTCCTGCTTCTCCAGTGGTCATGGTGATCTGATGACTCACCGACAGTACAGTGTATCTGTAGCTGTGTTGTATTTATGTGGATGGACTATTGTTGATATTGTACATTGACTGTTTTTTGCTATGCACATGCTGTATGCTCGTCCATCCTCCAGGTCCAGGTTTCTTTCCTCATCACAGGGTGTCTTCTTCAGGATTTATTTATGGTTTTACCGCAGCTTTGAGCCGCCTCTGATCCTGTATAAATGCAACCCTAGCTGCTACTAGTGCAGTAAAAGTGTTTCTCGTCTGAATCAGTTGCATGTTGGTGCAGTAAATGTATGAAAAATGTGCAGCTGGTAGCATCTCCTCTCTCTCTCTCTGTCTCTCTCTCTCTCTCTCTCTGGATATTTAAGTTAAAGAAAAGCATCTCTGTTAGTCTGATGAGCTTTATTTATTGGTTGCTTAAAGGTTCCCTTTTATAATTGTTTTATAAGTTTGTTTCTGGGAACTCGCTCACTTTTTTGTGATCGTTTGACTTTTTCTGTTATGTTCAATTCTTTCAAATGGAGGATTTGTTTTTAATCTATAAAATTTCATGCTTGAAAGTAACATCGTCTGACTCAGCTCTGCTTCTTTATGAGTGATGTTGTATGTTTTGACTAAAATGCCGTCAAGATTAATCCACAGGGCCCAGAAAATGCAAAACTACAATATCTCAACAACTTAAACCCCGTCAGATCCAAATTTAGATGAAAAGTTTGCAGGTTGTTAGAGTTTGTCGCCTGGTAGCCAGATTTTCAAACATATTTAGCACCTAACAGCAGAGCAGGCTCAGAAAAGAAGACCCACTGACCATATAAATGTGATTTTTTTTTTCTTTTTTAGAAAAAACACTGGTGGTTACTATTTAAAAGATACCTAAATATCTGAAATACATTGTTATATTACAAGGATTGGTCTTACAGGATTGTTAGGAATCGTAATATATTAACCACTTAACTGTAAATAAATGAAATTTGATTCCACAATCAGCGCAAAATCCTTATTTATCTTCTCATATTTTTGGTTTGAACCAAGAGTCTTCAATGTATCTCAGACCAAGAACCACCTAACTGATGGACATATATGTATATAAATAATTAAATGTATGTATGTATGTATGTATGTATGTATGTATGAATGTATGAATGAATGTATGTATGGAAGAATGTGTGTATGTATGTAAGTATGTATGTATGTATGTATGAAAAGATGTATGTATAGATAGATATATGTACTACTGAATGAATGTATGTATGAATGTCAGTGTTTTTGTAATTATGTATGTAAGAAAAGATGTATGAAAGTATGTTTGTAAGTATGCACGTTTGCATAAATGTATGTATGTATGTTTGTAATTATGTATGTATGTATAGATGTATGTATGTTTGTATGAATGGATGTATGTATGTATAGATGTATGTACGACTGAATTAATGTATGTATGTATGTCAGTATGTTTGTAATTATGTATGTATGTATTGATGTATGTTTGTAATTATGTATGTATGTATTGATGTATGTATGTTTGTCATTATGTATGTGTGTAAGTATGTATATATAAATGTATGTATGTATGTTTGTAATTATGTATGTATGTATTGATGTATGTATGTTTGTCATTATGTATGTGTGTAAGTATGTATATATAAATGTATGTATGTATGTTTGTAATTATGTACGTATGTATGACTGAATGAATGAATGTATGTATGTCAGTATGTTCGTTATTATTTACGTATGAAAGTATGTTTCTAAGTTTGTCTGAATGTATGTATGTATATAAATTTGTATGTACATATGTATGTATGTTTGTATGTATATGTGTAATTATGTATGTTAATATGTATGTATGTATGTAAGGCTATATGTACGAGAGTATGTTTGTAAATATGTAAGAATGTATGTATGTAGGTATGTACAGATGTATGTTTGTACGTATAGATGTATGCATGTATGTATGTATAGCCTCAGTTTTAACTGCTGTCTCTTTAAGACTCCCAATCTACATACCTACATATTCCTTTATGTAAACAGATTTTAAGATAACAGATGCAATATTGAAGCAGTTCAAAAATCTACACCTTTAGCATAGACATCCAGCATTGATAATTCCCATGTTTGAATATTAGAAAGCATAATACCACCATATTATACATTTTATTCATATCAGTAGTTTTATTTCTTTATTAATAAATGAAAAAACTGAGTGCGGTTGTACTAAAGCTGCGATTAAGTTTTGCTTAAAAGAAATGCAGGATCATTTTAAAATGAGCTTGTTCTACCGATAAGTGTAAAATTTTAGCACTGATGTATACATAACGCCCTTTCAAAATAAGAGCCCTGGCTTCTACACATGTAGTGTTTTCAATATTAAAAAAAGAAGCATATATTAAAGCATGAGAGCATTTCAATAGTTCTTCATATACTTTATTTTCTTTGGAAAGGGGATATAACCAAGCATTCATATAACATATCTTCAGCTCACCAGACAGCATACATACAAAACTACAGAGCTTAAAAATGCAGCATTGTCACGTCTAGTTTAATGGCATTTGTTCGTCTTCAAGAGTCTTGAAATATCAAGCTCTCTTCATACACAGGGATAAGGCAGCAAGGTTCAGGAGCGAAGAGAGTAAGGAGGGGATTATAACGCTGGATTGTCTCTGAAAAACAGAACAAAATCTCTTTTTCAGGGCAACGACAGCATCCAAGACTTTCTCCATTGGTACCATGTTGGGTCAGTTCTCTGGGAACCAAACTGCATCATAACAGAGGCAAAAAAAAGCAAAAGCATACACAAGAAAACCTTTTCGCCGGGCCAAAGTCTAACACCACGTCACTACTGAGAGGTCACAGCGCCGTGTGCTCTCAGCTCAGGGGGGAAAGACTGAAAAATCCTCGAAAACCAGTTCAATGAGGGGCCGCTCGTTGGCCTGCGCTCAAGTGCAACATCAGCTGTTTTTGTGTCTTTGATAAGAATTGTCCTTTCACTACATTCACTCCAACACAGCCTCTTTTTTTTTTTTGCATTGAATCCCCTGGAAATGACAGAGGAATTAAAACATTAAGAGAAAGAAAAATGAGGAAAGGCAACAATACTGACTGACCAGACTGAGAAGGCGACTAATGGTGCTACGTCTGCTCAGAAAACCCAAAGAAAGCAACCAAAACACATTTAAATACACAACCTCTGAACCACCCAAGTACGTAACGCTCCTTTTGTTGCCCTGATACACACGTGTTGCCAAGACAGCTTCTTGGAAATACTGTAATACAACGAAGGAGTGGAGTATATCCTCTGTACAGTAAGTATATAATGCTTATTTGGTGGTTCTGGCAGGAACCAATAAGGCATGATTTACATTTAAAGACTGCATTTATTCTGTCAAGCCACAGGGAATGTGTGTTTGATATCGGTAAATAAATACAGGAGTGAAGGGTTGAGAGGGAGATTGGGTTGCAACCAGAAAAAAAGAAGTGTGTGATGACTGGAAACCTGCAGTCACCAACAGCACTTTAAGCAACAGTTTTGGTTTCCATTTCCACCTTTAACCCTCCGTATGCGACCGAAGAACACCTCTCATTTTAATGCTCGTTCTAAGATCTTTTTGCTTCTTATTGCTTTGCGCCGTCTCTGTGTGATCAGCTGACTCCTGCTTGCTGATTGTCTGGAGCTTCATTTCAAAGGGAGCGCAGTGTAAATAAAGATGGAGGCGGCAGATGGTGCGCGATGCAGGGTGGAGGCTTTTTGTCACACCTGGCGACATCATGGAGGTCGCGTGGAGTCTGTGAGAGTTTCATAAACACAGAGATACAAACAGCTGAGCAGGAAATGATAGCTGGAGAAGATTGTGAGAAGGTGGTTGTACTAAAAAAAACAGTAAAATGAACCAATTTACTTCATGTCAGGACTGTTTTTGTGACTAAACATTTGACCTATAGAAATATTAAGAGTCAGAATCTCTGTAAATTGCTCTTTTTTGTGTGTTTTCACTTGGAAAACTGCTCATTAACTTCCACAAAGTCTCTCATTGGCACTGAATTAGGGACAATGCTCTTTTTTGAAACATTCAATGTACCTGTCAGCTAATACAATCTGTGTTTTGACTTTACACCAATCAAATTAAGTCTTATTAAATAGTGCATAATGGCTTCTACAATTGTAGGTAAACTCCACGTACATTAGTTTGACTCCAAAAACAGTAGTTTCATGATTTAAAGAACAATTTGTGTAGTTTGAAGTGGGGTAATATCAGTTTCTTTCCAACAGTGAGTGCGCTGCTAATGGAGGCTAACAGTTAGCATTAGCACGGAAGCTAAGCTACATAGCGCTAGCGTATACAACGAGAAACACGAACTTTAGTCGTTAAAAAGTCGAAAATGTAAGATTGTATGCCAGTTGCATATAGCGACACTTCAGGGCATTAATCCCAAGACATGAAGCAATTGAAATACACACAAAAACAGCGCACAAGTGAACAAAAATTGCGTTTACATGTCGGACTTTTTAGCGGCTAATATATACGTCGTTGTTAGCGCTAGTTAGCTTAGCTTCCGTCAGAGTCTTCAAATATGAGACACAGTGACTGTTATGATTTGTAGTCCTCTCACACTGCAGACAAGTGGCCTTTAAAACTTCACTTCAACAAAAGCAAACTTTCCCAGAGAAAATTAAACATGTCAAGTGACAGATGTGAATGAGTTTTCCATCAAAGCATCAACACGTTAGCATTGTTTTTGTCCAGCAGTCACACAATCTCCTCACAGTGTACATGAGGCCTGCAGACCTCCATGATTGAGGCCAGGAGACTCCAGATTTCACAATAAAAGCCCTTCAGACTGCAGAAGTAGACTACATGAGCTGTGTGCATGATTAGAGGAGGTGTTTGGAGAGTGTGATTGTGATGTTGTTGTCTCCTTATAGGACGGTGCTCTCAGAGTCCAGGTCTAAGTCTTTGTGAGGAGGCAGAGAAGAGGAAGAAAAAGAAGAGGAGGATGAAGAGGATGATGAAGAGGATGGAGCTGTCGCTGGCTGCTGCTCTACAGTGAGCTCAGGGACGTAAGCTCGATTCAGGCCTTTGAAAGACATCGCTGGGTCTGCAGAGCCAAACAGACATGAGGAAGAATTAGAACTCACAGTGAACAGAAAACTCTTCAAAAACATTGAATCAGACTTTTCTATAAAGGATGGAGCTAAAAATAAAACAACTCTCATACAACTATGCCTCCATTTGTGTTAGTGCACATTCAAACTGTCTCATGCGTGCAGAACAGAACTTAAATCCACCACAAAGACATTAAACCATTAAAGTCATCATTGTACAAACAAGGACCATAAACGCAAACATGTGCAGCTTCATCCTGGAGTCAGTAAACATTCAAAGCTGCTCCAAACATGCAACTCAATGAAGCGCTGTCATATTTTCCATGAGTGTAAAGAGCAGCAGGAGCTCAGCAGTCAGAGTTGTGTGTTGTTGTGAGTGAGGTGAGTGAACAGCAGGGGGCAGTGTTCACCCACAGACTGTCAGCAGCAGGCAGGGGAAAGTGAAAGTGGGATGGAAACTGTGAGGGGTGGTTAAAACCAAAGAAATAGTTCTCCATAATTGTTATATTTTAATGCTTGAGTTGGAAAAAATGTTTGAAATCTTGACAAGTCTATCAGATTAAAGGACGTGCAAACATCAGTGACGAAACACTAAAACATGCAACATAGAGTCAAGGTTGTTGATATCAGGATTCACGTACAAAAACCACAAAGAAGCTAAAAAATATCACAAAATTTAAAAAATTAACTACAGAAGAAGTAATAAACAGTTTGTGTACTCTGATCTGTACACTAAAGACAGTGTGACACATGATATGAAATCTCAGTGATGGTGGATGATAACGTGAAAACTGGTCGCCCTGATGGATGACATGTCACTGTGGTCCTGTCACTTGGATGAAACAAATAAATAAAGACTAATGCGGCTCATCTTCAAATATTTTCTCTACATATAAGGCTGTAATTCTATTCTTGTCTTCTGTACTTGGACAGATACTGTTTTTGGGATCACTTGATGAGAAATCAGAAGCTACCTGTCTATCTTTTAGTTTTATGTCTTCATATTGTCCCACCGATACCTTACTTAGTGCGTTTACATGATCTAAAACAAAAAAATTCAATTTTTTTTTTGTTTCGTTTTGTTTTGTCATGTTTTTTTATCTTTTTCAAAAGCTCACTTAGTTTTAGATGCTGTCCCTTTAAGGCTCCCTGCTCCATAAAACCCCTTCCCTCTGATTGGTTAGCCATCTGGAGTCCTGTAGGGAGGCAGAATTTTTTTTATGGAAGACCTTAGTGTTTGAGGCAATAACCTGTTAAGACAGTTGTTCTGAAACTGTGGTATGTAGGTTGCCAAATAGGTAGTGCAGGTAGATTGTGTGTAATTAAAAAAAATGTTTCAGATAAATAAATAACCGTGATGCAAACACCCAAACTTTATTCACACGACTTTTATTCCTACACAGAAGAGAGTGTGTAAAGGTGTTTATTCTGCTATTTCTGTCACAGCAGCAAGGTCACAGTTAACAGCTGTGATCGAATATAAAATTCAAATATATAAGAGTCTTGTTTCCTGAGTAAATCTGCTAAAACTGATTTTTTTGACAATTTACTAGAGTCACTTTCCCCTGAAATGCCAGTGAGATAGACAAATGAAGAAATAAATTACTGAGTATTTCAGATGAATTAGGTTTACACATGTCCACATGGAAAACACTTGTGCAAGAGTGTGTTTATAAGGAGGCGAAAAATAATTTTATCTCTGAACCGGAAACTTATAACTCTGATTGGCCAACTATTTTACTTTATAATGTGTCAAAGTTCCTGAATATTACTTTCACTTCTCCATGTGGCTGATTGAATCTACTCAAACGATAGTGCCTGGATGTTTGGTAGCAGCACTGGCCTTGAATTAAACAAAACACAGTGGATGTGATGGAGCCTAAAATTGCATCCAACTAACAATCAAGTTTCCCACTTATGGGTTTAGACTCGTCAGTAAGAATATTTGGAGTACTAAACATCAGAAACAGGACTAAATCTGACAGTGGTGCATCAGGGCGAGGTGAATGTTGTCTGACAGAGGCAGCAGGCAAAATAAATGGTGGTGGAGGTGATGGTGGATAAAAAGTGCAGGCTCTGCCAGGTATAATATTACTCCCAACAAACCTCTGTCATGTGACCTCTTTAACCTGTGGAGGCGTTACAAGGTGAGAGAAGTGTTAGAGGTGTAGCAGGTTAGTGTCGAGCTGTCAGAGATAAACCAAACTCAGCTCACCCATCATCTTGTAGGCGGTGGCACAGATCCCGTTGGTGTCCGAGGGGATGGCGCTGGGCTGAGGTGGAGGAGGTACGCTGGGTCTGTTCCGAGGTTTGGGGACGGGCCGCGGTCGAGGGAGTGATCCGCTTTGGTAGGGAGACGCAGAAGCGGGAGCGGCTGCATCCTGAGTGGCGGTAGAAGGCGGAGGGGTGTCTGGAGGGGTGGGGGTGCCTGGAGGCGAGGGGTCGGCGTTGTGGGGTTCTCCGTCGGATTTGTTAGGAGACAAGGGTTGGGTCGGAGAGCTGGCCTGAGTGGGGGGCTCGGGGGGCGGGTGGTTGGGTGCGTGGATGGGAGGCTGGTTGCTGGAGTGGCGTCTGGGTGTGGCACATGGCTGTGAGTTAGGAGAGGTGGGGGAGGCTGGTGGGTGGTTGGAGAAGGATCTAGAGGTGGGGCTGAGGGACTGTGATGAAGAGGAGGAGGTGTGGTTTACAGAGTTACAGGGCTGGCTGGGAGGAGGGTTGGTTGGTTTGGGGGGAGCAGGAGCCTGCTTCTTGGTACCTGAGTATAACAGAAAATCAAGAAAATATCAACAAATTACTTTTTCATGACAACACATTCATATTTACCATTTCAAGTCAGCACAAAGGAGAGAATGACAAAAACTGATTCAGTAAGGGAGTCAGATTGATGGTCAGACTACAAGCTTGTCACAGCTTGATGAAATCAGAAAACCATGTCCAACTATCAAGAATCACTCTTTCATTTTTTAAAAGAGACAGCAGGAAGTCTTTGGTGTGTGACACCCTAATTCCCTGAACTGTTCCCCCATCTGTTGGAGAGGTGGCCAGTAGCGTGTGATGACATTTTGAAGGGAAGGGACAAGTAAAAGAAAAAAAGAAAAGCACATATAGAGGGCTTTTGCCTCTCAAGAGAGCACCTTTGGCTCGTTTTGGCTCCAAAGAGGGCACTTTAGCTAAACAGGCCCTAAAGTGCTTCCTTGGGGCTAAACTTCGCTTAAATGCCTATTAATGAGTCCGCAGAAACGCTGAAATGCCTTCATGGTTGGCGGGCCACAGTTATCTGCCTATTTGGTGGGTCAAAACATGATAAACTACCCTCCTGGGCGCCAATACACACGCTAAAAAGCCTCCTAAGGAGCCAAAATATGCTAAGTTGCTCTTACAGGTGCCAAAACACATGCTAAAGTGCCTTCTTGGAAGATAAAATGTATGTTAAGGATCCTCTCAGGAGCCTAAACTCATGGGAAAATGTCTTCTGGGAGCCAAAATATACACTGAAGTGCCCTTCTGGTGGGCTGACCACAGTACTCTGCCCATTTGGCTGGTTAAAGCCTGATAAAGTGCCCGACTGGGAGCTAAAACACACATTCAAGTGCCCTTATTCTGGCTCCCAGGAGTGCATTCCACATCATATGAAGAAACAGCAGTTTGAAAATCTGCACATTTAGTCTGAACATCCAGAATTGTTACTTTATCTGTTCAATACAAAGAAAGAGCATAATACCCCTCTTTAACTTCTGTCAACTCTGACCCATCTAAGTAAGATTTAAAGCAGGACTATAGTGCTTCTTCTTTTTTTTTTTAAAGCTTTATACTGTCCCTCTAGAGTAGTCGGAGTATGGCTCAAGATTTTAAAAGATTTTTTCTCACACAGAGGCACCGATTGTTTTAGAAAACCCTTTCGCCTTCTGTTTGAAATGTTAAGTTTAGGCTGCTGGCCCTTTAAGGCTCCCCACTTCATTAAACCCTCTTTCTTCTGATTGGCTGGACCACTGGAGGTCTGTTTGGAGGCGGAGCTGCCAGAAATCCTTAGTGTTTGAGGCCGGCTCTCCCAATGTGTCATGAACTAGTTATGAGATCTTTTTGTGATGACTTCATCCTTTCAATAAGTCTTATTAAGATCTCTTGCTATTCATAGAGTGAAGGAGTTTTGAGCAGTTTGAAGACAGATATAGGGATTTTGAATATGTACAAGCTGGTTCAGTATTGGTTTTCAGCATTATTACTACCAAGACATGTTTAAAATATGGGACTGCATGAGAACCCCTCTTTAACTTTCATCAACTCTGATCCATCACTGCCACTGTTAGCTTACTAAAGAGGGCTGAAAGGATTTAACTTGTCAGAGCAAGTTGTAAAACAAAGTTTAAGATTCATGTAAAAAGAAAGTGAGGTAAAAGTGAACAGTTCATCTCTGAGAGTTTAAGGGAACTAATGGATTTTGTTTGGAGATTCATATCAGAGCAGCTTAGGTTGAACTCAGAGGAGGGATTAGCATTCTTGTGCTCTTAGAAAATGCTAAAATCTTACCCAAAATGGAAGAGAAAGATGCCTCTCCACCTTAAGCTGCAGCCTCTTAAAGCTTAATACTTGAGGTTCCTGACAGTCTGTGTGTGAGACTCTTACCTCTGCGCATCAGATGTGGACTGGGCCCCATGGATCCGGCCCCGGGGTTCCCAGTGCCCAGCTGACCTGCAGCCTGGCCTCCTCCTGCAGAGCCGTTCCTCTGGAGAAGGGGGGTGGAGGTGGAGGCGGGGTCCCGTAGCTTTGGGTTACTTCAGAGAAAAAAAAAGAAGAAGTTTTTTAATTTCACTCTAGGATGGTGATTCCCAACCTGTCGGTCACGGCCCCCTGATGGGCCGCGAAGGTATTGCAAGTGGGCCGCCAAATCATTTCCAAAGTAGTATGAGTTTTATGAGGGAGGGGTGTAATTAGATAAAAATAAAAACACACAATAATGTTTTAGATGTTAAAACTCATTAAAATTTAAGATGATTTTAACCCTTAGGATACCAAGCAGTTTCTGGGCATTATCTTTCCTCTGTCACATCTTTCCCTACAAGGTAAAGTCCTGCATCTCAGACAAAATTCATCATTTAGGGCTTGATGAAAGCAGAGTATTAAGTGTTTTACAGAATTGAGCTCAAGCACACGGTTGATTTTCTGTGAATTTTCAAAGAGGAACTGAGAATCAGGGGGATAAACTTGGTTGACAAACTTCTCTCATCTTTTCTGCTCTGTTAACACATGTTGCACTGCAAAAACTGAAATCTAAGCAAGTCATTATGTCTTATTTTTAGTAAAATTTGTCTTACTATTCTTGATTTGAGCCACATTTACTAGACAAGATCATAAAAATGTCTCATTTCAAGTTTTTTAAAGACAAAAATTAGGCATCAATTGCTTGTAACAATTAAAAAAAAAATATCTGCCAATGGGATAAGATAAAAGATTCTTGTTTTAAGACATCTTTCTAATTTCAAGAAACCCCCTGGGCAAATTCGTCTTATCCCATTGGCAGATTTTTTTGACTTGTTACGAGCAATTTACACCTCATTTTTGTCTTAGAAAACTTGAAATAAGATATTTCTATGACCTGGTCTGATGAATGTGGCTCAAATTAAGAACAATAACATAATTTTTACTACAAATAAGACACAATGACTTGCTTAGATTTCTGTTTTTGCAGTGTGACGTCTCACACGATGCATTCAGGTACTCTGGGAAACTTGAGAATCTGACAATCAGGGCCATTTTTTTCAGGTTTTGGTTTGAATAAATGGTTTGTAAATGCCTGTCTTTGAAAAGTAAGTGCAGATATTTATATATCATATAAAAAGTGCCCTGAGAAGGCATCACATGACTTTTGTATTAACGGGGTCAGAGTTGGGCCACGGAAAATTTTGAAACTTAAAAGTGGGCCCCGAGTTCAAACCACAGCTCTAGGAATTGCACGTTTGAATTGAAAAGAAGTTAAAAATAGTCAGCGCATCATTGAAGAGCAGAGCCATCAATGAATAAATGTCTTAATTCAATCTGGTCGTCTCATGTGATTTCACCTTCACCGTGCGGCGTGTAGGACCTAAAGAATGCTGATCTGAACAGAGTAATCTGTGTGGAAATGAATGTTGTCCTTTCAGCAGCTAAATCAAAGACACCCTTCAGGCGTTGCATAACACGCAGCAGAGTCTTGGCTTCACAAAGCAGTTTGGGCCAGTTTGTGTAAGTTCCTGCTGATTCCAGTGTTTTGGGGAGGAAAGCGGAGGCCCTGCGAGTGACGCTTCGAAGAATGACAGCAGCCATTGTTGTGCTGAGTCTGGGGGCTGAATCAGAGCAGTCTGCATAGCTGGAGCTGGTGGTGTTTGTGTGAGAAAACTTGTGGTTTGTGCAAAAGAAACATAAGTAGGAAGAGATTTCTGCATGAAAGCAGTGAGACATGCATTAATGCAGTGGTGTTCAAACTGGGGGCAGGGGTCACAGACTTATGACAGGATGGGGGGCAAAGGAGTCAGAGGCTCAAAGTGTGTTGATAGATTCTTACAATTTAAAGCACAAGTGTTGCAGTGTCAATTATAATATTTCAGCCATGAAAGTAAAAACTTCCTTTGTTTGTGAGTAAATTGATGTTTCTTCAAAAGGAAAAGTTAATAAGCAGAGGCAGTTTTTTAATCAGTAAAAAATTTATTTAGCAATAATATGAATATTTTTTTGCTATTTTCTGCAAAATGTCACAAATTGGAGCTTAAGTTATGCATAAGTAATTTGTGACAGTATTTCAAATAAATAAGGCCTTTGTATGTTTGAAAGTGGTAAAAACTCAAAATTTTGTGATACAAAAACCAAATTATAAGAGATAGTTGAGATTTGGGGATAAAAAAGTCAAAAATGTAAGATGACTAAGTAGAAATTTGGAAATAAAGTTCAAATGATGAGCAAATAGTCAATGCTGTGAGAAAAAAAGTCAAAATTTTAAGATAAAAAGTCAGAATTTTAAGATAAAAAGTCAGAATTTTAAGAAAAGAAGTACAATTTTGAACTAAAGTCAAAATCAGGAGAAAAAGACCAAAATGACAAGAAAAGAAGTAAGAATTTTGGAAAAAAAAAGTCTACATCTTGAGAAAAGATGTCCAAGTTTTGTGATTGGAAGCCATAAATAGATGATGATAAAAACAATTTTCAGACATGGAAGTTAAAGTTTTGGATGAGAACTTAAATTTTAAGATAACAAAAGCCAAATTCAAACAGAAAGTTAAGATTTGGAGAATAAAAAAAAAGTGAAAGCTGAAAATGTTTAAATAAAGTTAAAACGACAAGAGAAAAGTCAATATTGTGAGAGGATAAAGTCAAAATTTTGAGATGAAAAGTCAGAATTGTAAGAACAGAAGTCAAAATTTTTAACTTAAGTCAATATCAAGGTAAAAAAAAAAAATATATATATATATATATATATATATATGAAGATAATTCATAATTTTGGAATAAAAAGTCTAAATTTTGAGATAAAAAGTCTAAATTTTGTGATAGGAAGCCAAAATTGGAGGATGATGAAGACAATGTTCAGATGAGGAAGTTAACAATTTAGATAAAAAGTCAAAATTGTTATGTAAAAAAGCAAAATTATAAAAGAGAGTTAGGATTTTGAGGTAAAAAAAACTCAAAAGTGTAAGCTGATAAAGACAAAATTGTAAGATGATAAAGACATAATGATAGTAAGCTGAAAAAGACAAGGGCGTGTGTTCATTTTAGAGCATGAGGCTGGCAGAAAAGAGTAGGGGGGGGCCTGAAAATAAATTCATCTACAAAAAGGGAGAACTACAAAAACAGTTTGGGTAGCACTGCATGAATGAATGTGATGTGTTTCTGCGTAGCGTGCTGTGTTCTTCTCCAGGTGCAGCTCTTACCTGAGCTCCTCTGTGTGCTGAGCGAGGAGCTGCTGAGCTGCAGCCAGAGCAGCCAGACCCTGAGCCAAGCTTTGCTGGGAGGCGTCAGGCCCCGAACCCCCTGATGGAGCTTGAGGCTGAGGCTGGGGCTGAGGCTCGGGGGAGGCCTGGGGGACCTGCCCCAGTCCCACCCCGTGCCCCTGCCCTGTAGCCTCCACGGGGGGTAACGGAGGCTGGAAGGCGGGTGAGGTGTGCTGCTTTCTACCTAAGGTGTTACTGCCTCTACGGAGGGTGTGGTCCGAGTACTTGTTAGGGGTGCTACACGGGAGGAGCAGGTGGAGAGAAACAAAAAAGAAAGAACACCAAAGCTTTGATCAGGAAGTCACCCATTAGAGCAGGACAGAGAATCAGCAAAATCACCCGGATAACACAGACATGATTAAAAACAGTGCTCAGGTTGATATTCAAAGAAGGAAATACAGCTGTGCTCACACATTTACATACCCTGGCAGAATTTATGATTTCTTGTCTTTTTTTCAGGGAATAAAAATGATAACACAAAAACTTTTCTTTCACTCATGGTTAGTGTTTACTCTTTTTAAACCATAGTGACAACAGAAACTTCCAAAATGACCCTGATCAAAAGTTTACATCCATCAGTTCTTAATGCCGTCAATTCCCTTTATTAACATCAGTGGCAGCTTGAAGTATTTTGTGGTCGTTGTGAATGAGGGTCTTTATTTTCTAAGATGGTAAAACTGCCCATTCATTTTGGCAAAAAGCCTCCAGTTCCTGTAAATTCTTGAGCTGTCTTGCATGAACTGCAGGTTTGAGATCTCCCCAGAGTGGCTCAATGATATTAGGAGGTTAGGAGACTGAGATGGCCACTCCAGAACCTTCACTTTATTCTGCTGTAACCAATAGCAGGTCGACTTGGCCATATGTACCTCCAGGCTGATGAATGCCAATTTCCCTCCAGTTTTTTCTGATAACATGCTACAGTCATCTTGCCATCAATTTGGCTAAGTTTCCTGAGCCTTTGTAGCTCGCACATTCAACAGGTTTCAACAGAATCCCTCATTTTCCACTTCTTAATTAGAGTTTGCATATTGGCACCCTCAATTCCCTGGATATCTTCTTATACCCTTTTCCTGTTTTTTTACAGTTCGATTACCTTTTTCTTCCCATGACTCAGAATCCAGAAACTTGAGTGCAGCACTGGATGACAGATGCAAGTGTCTATCAGGAGCTCAGAAACCTTTTATACCTTTTATGCACACACACTGATTACAAATAGGCAAATAGATCACAGGTGAGGATGGTTACCTTTAGTAGACATTCAAACCCATTTGTGTCAACTTATGTTCATGTTATCAGGCCAAAACCACCAGGGGATGTAAACTTTTGATCAGGGTCATTTTGGAAGTTTCTGTTGTCATTTTGATTTAAAAAGAGTAGTTGTCACTAAATGACTTCACCCAACCACTAACCATGAGTGAAAGGCATGTAAACTTATGAGCACAACTGTAAGAGAGAGGTTAGCAGGATTAGAGACAGTTAGCTAGTTAATAATGGAGATAGTAGAAAAAAGGACGTCTTATGAGGATGATTACTTGTCTTTGCGAGTTGTGTCGTTCTCTGGTACGACCATACTCCCTGGTCTCTTCCTCTCTATGGTGCTGCTGTCATAATCAAGGTGGTTGTTGTGGTTGGAGGCAGGCGTTGGCATCGAAAACATACCAGAAACATTGAAGTCCACATCTGAGGAAAGAGGGACAAACAGGAAGTTAAACTACACAGAAACTCACAATCTGAGCTTCCTTTGTCTCAAACTGACATCCCACTGTTGTGGTTCTCCTCCTTCAGGACAGAAAACACATCAGTCAACCAGTACATCTCAGACAAAACACAGCCTCATCACAAGTCTTAAATATCCCTGATTGAATTGACATTGGTTAAAGGAATCTTCCACTCAACCAGCCAGGAATCAGTCGATGGTTTTATTGTTTTAAAGAGACAGTACAATCTGCTGAGTCAACATCTCCTCATGTGCTGACAGCAGTGTGGACACGTCATCATCATCTCGTCTTCAGATAAAGGGGCTCAACACAGACAGGCTGTAATTAAACCTCTTGGTGGTTGGACGGGAAAAAGGAGACTGGATATGGGTTAGACATCTGGGAAAGATGTCGTTCTTAAAAGGTAGTTTGGAAAAAAAAGAAAGAGATGATCATAAAGATTGATGTGGACTATCTTCTTTTTGTGTACCTAAAAAGGATTCATGACATTTATGAGCTCTGTCAAGCATCTACAGGAGTATATATGAATAATTACAGGCTTTGTGAAGACGCCACATCAGTGTTTCTTTCTTCTGTTTTCATAGCATGTGGCTCACATGTGGTGGATTATTGAATGGATTAAATTAACAGATCAGAGAGGACGTGTCTTCAAAAGTCAACAGCACTTTCTTCAAGCTTTAAAACACATTCATGGGACTGATTATATTTTTAATGAAGCTTGATTCTTTAATGCAGGATGAGTAAACTATGACTTTCCCTGCTGGTGGAATCAATGTTCCTAATTACTAACAACCAATCACAGCTCATTTTCATGTCAGTACGGGTAGAGATGTCCTCCTTCATTGATTGGTGCAACACTTAAGCCTGGTTTATGCTCCTCACATTGATCCTACACTGAACACAGCAGTGATTTAATCACAGCCCTTTAAGGATTGACTGTGCTGACCTCCTCTTTTTGACTTCACACTACTTTATATTGATTGCAAAAATTGTGCCTCCCAGGTGTAAAGCAAGTCTTGAATGAGTACATAGGGAAAATTCATTTTCACAATGATGGAAGTCGTACCCTCAGGAAAGAACCAATCAGCATGCTGGATGATGGGCTCCACAATAGCCACCACGTGCACTGAGGTCGCTGCTGCCATCTCAGCCAGACTCCTGAATGAATGCAAAGAGACGCAATAGAATTAATAAAAGTTAAAGAGGGGGTATACTGTCCCTCTTGGACCCCCATAATATGTTCATGATTTACAGTAATGAGAAAAGCTCTATTTTTCTCCAGCTGCAGTCTTAGAAACCCTCATTTCTAAACAGAACTCTTATTTCTATTTAAACCTACTTCAATATTGAAATTTCCCCTCTGGGATGAATAATGTATTTTTCATTTTTCTTTTACATTTTATTTCAGCTTCTTTTTTAGCTGCTGTCTCTTTAAGGCTCCCCTCTTCACAACCCCCGTCTCTCTGATTGGCCGACCCATCAGTCACATGAGCTGAGCTGTGCCCCTGATTGGGCGAGCTTGCAATCTTAATATCTTCTAAACTGCTGAGCTGTAAACAACCCATCTCATATTTGCAGATCAGAGATTAATGTAATCTAGCTTATACACAAGGGCAAGTAAAATAGTATATTGGAATACTTATCATCAAAACTAGCTAGGCTAAGTTAAAAAAAAAACTTAAGACATATTGCAACTATTATTTGTTTTCTACTCATTAATGTTAAAGCACAAAACAAAAAGGTGTGCAGCTTCACTTCTTCTTTTTTTACCCCTTGAGCAAAGTTTATCTCTGCAAAGCTAAAATTTAGATCTGGACTGATACTTAACACCAGAAAATCAGGGTCCGGGACAAAAAGTGGTTTGAAAATTTGCACAAATTTAGTTTGAACTTCCAGCATTGTTACTTCATATCAATGATTAAAATATGGGATGGCAGCACACCCCCTCTTTAATTTTCATGAACTCTGATCCGACACTGTTGGCTTAATACCCCCTCTTTAAGTTAAAATTCTCATCCACTCTAATGTTGACTGGGAGCACATCATTCAGTGTTTACTTCCTCATTTTTTACACTGTATCCAATGAAACCCAGTTATTGCAGTGTTATCATCTTCTCCATCTCGACCTCTCACCCCTCAGTCTTGGCCCACAGCAGGTTTGGTCCCAGGACGATAGCGATGTTGCTAGGGGTCATTTTGTTCACCTCGCTGTCCTGAGCTAGTTTGGCTAAAAACTTCACCAGATACCTGCACAGAAACAATGAGAGCATGATGAAAACATTATCAACTCTTGCAACAGTGGACATACAGACATTTCTGTTATCCTCGGGTTCATAGCACTGACCTCAGGTTGGTTTTGTTGTTCTTTGGTAGCTTATCACAAACAACCCAGAGAGCCTGTAGCCTCTTGTCTGGGTCTGTCACACTGGAAAAAAATACAACATTTAATGATTGAAAGCTGAGGATATTATTAGTCCAGAGTCCCTCAGGGTGAATGTCCTAAATAACTCATCCAATCATTTCTTGTTGCTGCACAATGACAGATTAATCAGTGTGGGCGTGTCTTACCCTGATGCCTGGATCCAGTCGTCGTAAAGCTGGTGGGTCATTAGGGGTTCAGGTAGTTCTCTCAGGTACGACTTCAAGGCTCCTGAGAAAGTTAAAGATCTTTGTTATATCCACAAACATATAAGTGGTTGAATAATGTGTCTGGTTTTAGGACGTACCAGCAACAGCGTGCGGGTCGGAGTAGAATTCCTCGAGTTGTGACGTGGAACAATCCAACGCTGCCTTTAGCTTCTTTAGCTTGGACGCTCCTGCTGCAATCCTGAATAGACCCTGTCACACGAACACACACACACATGCAGAAAGACAAATAAACAACAGCTACACTGCCAGCAAAGGAAAATAAAGATACATGCAGGCATTCAGTGTGTACACAAGGCTCTGTGCTGCTTTCACTCAATAAAACACACTTCTCTAACACTGGAGTACACACAGACTCACACACTTCCCCTGCCAGCTGCACATAATGAAACCTTAAAGCAGGCAAACAAACACACCCAGCATTCACAGCACAGCCACTCTTTACTTTCACACATAAACAAAGAAGGTCTTCACACTGTAATGACACACAAAGAGACTGAATGGAGCAGCAAAGAAAGTGCTCTGCAGCTCACACTTGCTCTTTCTTTGCGCAAACATAGACAGCAACCTGATTTACAGACAGGAGACAAGTGGATTCTATTGTGATCTAAATTTGTTTTGAGGACGGGGACATCGCAAACATTTCATAAATCATCCCGGCAGAATGGGAAAGGCTTTGAGGAACAGGAGTTTCCCCCTGTTTACAGTTATTCTGGAGCCGCCCTCACTGTGAGGATGTTCATGTGAAGCAACAATCTGCAGCTTGGTTTCAATTATGACAGAGATCACAGGAGCCGCTAAATGCAGCCAAAGCTCCATGTGACTTTTAATGAGCCACGCTAGCGTTTCTTCCGCTTACACGGTGACACAAGGACAGCGAGTCTTTGATAGGAGGTGAGCTCTAAAGACCGCTGTCTTCTCACTGTCATTTCATTTTGAACTTCTGATTCAACAGTAGGACTGGGCAATTAATCCTAAATCACATTAAATTGCAATATGTCCAGCTGCAATATTTTAATCCCAGACAGTGCAATATTTTTATGACCTGAATGTGTCAAATATATGTTACACTTTTTGCACTTTTTGTTTTCTGCTCTACACTAGAGTAAATCAACCCTACTCAACCAATGAGACAAACTGTTGAAAACTACTTTTACAAGAGAAACAATATAAGTGGTAAAAAAAACAGCCAAAAACAGCAAAGAGTAGCAAGATAACTAAGTTTGTGGTGGTAAAAAATGCCAAAAATTGGCATTTAAATTGGGATAAAACCTGGAAATACTCAAAAAGTAGCAAAAAATGGGTCAGGAGTGACTAAAATGGCCCAAAAAAACAACAAAAATAAGCAGGAAGAAGATTTAACAAATTCAGAAAGTAACAAAAATAGTTAAAAAAAGGGACAAAAATGGCCAAAGTCAACAAAAATGGTAAAAAAAAGTTTGGATTAAACTTGGAAAAAAAGTAAGTTTGATGAAAAAAAATTGGTCCGAAAGTGTCAAAAAACGGGCATAAACTACAAAAATTGGCAAGAAAATTGGGAGTGAACATGGAAAATAGTGATAAAGTATCAAAAAAAAGTCGTAAAGTGACAAAAAAGAAGTGAAAAGTGACAAAAAGCAAACACAAGTTGTTGTCATAGTGGGTTTTTGTTGTTGTGCTGTTAATTCATGTAACTGTTCATGTTCTACAGTGTTTGTTTGAAATTATATAAGATGGGAACCTAGATATAATCGCACAGAAAATGGCAACTGCACTATAGGAAATAAAGATTGCAATTTGACTGTTTTTTGCAAATCGTTCAGCCTTATTTAACAGAAAGTGAAAGTGGCTCATATTAAGTCTAATATGACCTTTTTCATCAAAAGTTAAGGCAAAAAACTTGCTTAGACATCAGTTTTTGTGGAAAAGAGAGACAAAAAAACCCCCAGATGAGCAGAGAGTTGACTTCTTTTCCTCTCTCTCTCTCTCTCTGTCTTCACATTCTTACCTCTTCTTTCATGCCAGTTTCCAGAAGCATCATGACACAGGCCTCTAATGGCAGAGCGATCTCCCTCCCGCTCCTTTTTAAGTGCTCGTCCAGCCCGGTGCCGAACGCAGGCTTCTCTGACCATGAGTCTGAACACAAAGACAAGGAGGTGGATAGAAAGTCAGCATGGGCCCCCTGTTCAGCTCTGTACACTAAAAACTGGGACACCCCTCTATCAGAACCAGCAGCAACACACTGGCCTCAGCTGACAATATCACTACTTTTCCTCCTTGATCAACTTTTGGATCGTGATGATTTGCATTGATTAGCATTTACAAACCATTTATCTCATCCAAAAACTGAAAGACCTGACACATTAGTCATAATCCCAAGTTTCCAGTGGTGCCTGTACGTATCACTAATGATGTTAGCAACATGTCTAAACTGGCCAGGGCATTCTACACTTCTTCCTGCTTCTATCAAACCCTGAATGATGGGCATGTATCCTGTAATCGCTCTGCAAAAACTCTTTGGATTTTGCTTCCCATGAATTTGTCATGTAAGAGTTAGATTTCTGCTCATTGTCACTCAGCACTCCCTCTCATGATTGGCAGAAACTGTTTTCAGATTGACACAATGTCTCTGACATGTAGATGGTAAGATGTAAATATTTGTAACAGTAGTGACAGTAAATGGTTTATCAAGAGTTAATGCTGCGCAATAATGATGTAATAAATATTGTAATTTAATAATGTTTCACTGCTCAGGGGACATTGTTGAGTTACATCTGGTTTTAGCCATAATTGCCCATAAGGCCTTTGCACGCTGACTCCATTATTTTTCGGACGCGTTTTTCAAATCCATAATTTGAAAATAAATGTCACGCACAGGCACCTTGCACACAGAATCTAATCCGTTTGATTTCCTATTTATTGCGAAAGAAATGAAATCATCAACGAGCTGTGACAATAATCGTATGGTTCTTTCACAAAGCGAGAAAAGAAAAACAAAAGTCACTGGGGCCACCAGCCTCTGTAAACAGAGCAGGAACAAGGAGAGTTTCATCTGCAGGTGAAGGAGCTGCTGAATTATTCCCATCACTTCTGGGTAAAAGTTTCAGGATGTCGGTGGACGAGTTTGATACACTATTAGCTTCACACACACTAATACACACATGAGCACAGACCCGCTTACACCCTTACATACACAAGTCTTTATCAATGACTGTATATAGAATGGACAGCGGGCTCCCGCCTGTCACCGTTCTACGTTTTTGAAGCCAAAAAACCTGTTTCTCTAGCCGCCATTGTGCAGCCAGAGTCTGCGCAGTAGAGAATTTCCGGTGGAGCCAAGTAAAAAAGAGAAATAAAAATATTTATTTCTTCTTCTTCAGAAGGTTTAGTCTCCTTTAGGCTCTTTCCTGAAGTTTTTTATATCCCTGATAAAAACTACTCACGAACGGCAGCTGTCAACTATCGTAAAACGAAACTTATATCGCGGTTTTTAACGTCCAATAACTAATGAGAAACTAACTTCTCAGAAAAAAAAAAAACCTGAACACAATACAGCCAGATGACATCTTCATACTACCTTAGTGTAAGGATGAGAGAAACGTTTCTACGAGGTATCGTAATTTTTTAAAGTTTTCCTGACTCATATCTGGAATACATGGGGAGGCGGGGCTTATGACCTATACTGCAGCCAGACACCAGGGGGCGGGGCATCTGCTGGAGGCTTCAGTTTGAGCCGAACGTCGTTACGTCCACTCATTATACAGTCTATGGTCTTCATTCATCATCTAAACACAGCCGGAAAGTACAGAAAACGTGTCAGTCAATGTGAAAATGTAACGTTGCAATTCCCCTACGGTGTCCCTGAACAGTCAAACAGCCCACAAAACGACCTGGATAGATATGAAAAACGCAGAAAATCGAAACCTGTTCTGAAAAAATAATAATAGATGAAAGTTTCGGCGTCTGTGAGCAAAGATGATTGACAAAGCAATCAACTTTCTTTTTTAAAGTGCATCAAATTCAGACGAAGAAAACGGACTGAGTTACGACTTCATATGACAGTATTACATGAAACCACATCCCAAGGGTTAAATATCTTGAAATGACACATTTTCCTCAACTTGTCAGGTGAATGTGGCTCATATCTAGTCTAACAAGAAAACTTCTGATAAAAGAAGATGAAACCACTTGCTTAGGTTTCAGTTTTTGCAGTGCAGTTTCATCCACACTGTTTTAAATTCAGGAGGATATGAAATAATTGTAGCATTAAAACTTGTGCAGATCGTTTGTTGACCCATGTGATGCGGCGGTATGTAATAAAACATCTGTTCTGGCTCTGGATTGTTTGTCTGGATCGCAGATTTCTGGGTCAGAAACTCTTCCTTTGGGCCAGGATCCTCGCCCGTCCTCATTCCCTCTTCGGGGTGCTGTAAAATAATAACCACATGCTCCTCGCCGGCGGGAGCGAGTGTGCTGTCTTGTTTCTGTGTTTGTGTGAGCTAATGTGCATGGGAACGGGGCGGCGGAGGAGCGAGGAGGAGGAGGAGGAGGAGGAGGGGGGAGAGAGCTTGCAAAACCCAGGTGGGTGTGATGTGAGAAGAGGTTTAAGGGGAGTGTGTGTGTGTGTGTGTGTGTGTGGAGTCTGTGAGTCATCACCACATGCTGGGAGACCAGGCTTGTCTGGTTTAGACCACATGTGTTTGGAACAGGGGGAAAAAAAAAAAAAAACCTCTACAATATGAAACACACGTCATAAAAAAAAGAAGTGATGCAGCCTGAGGAGGAGAGATTGTGTGTGCAAAATGGAAAAGTAGATGCTCTAGGGGTGCAGAGCAGTGAAAACAAAAGACTATTCTTTGCAACCGGGGAAACTTCTGGAAGTGTAAAATAAACAGCTGTTTTCATTTCAGTTCGGAAAAGTGAGTGAGATGTGGTTTCTCCTTTCAGTAACACCTCTGAGGAAGCTTCTCCGCAGCCTCACAAGAGAAGATTTGTTTAAAGGGACACCAAACAACACGAGAAGTGAAGAAAATCACAGGGCGCCACATCAGGAAAGACTTCCTAAATCTTGCACGACACATAGGCTTCTTGTTTCCTTTTCTTTTTCAACAAAGCTGCAGTGTTTTTGGATGCGTGTGTGTGTTTTTTTTTTTTACCTTGCTGGGCCTGGATGGTGGGCAACAAGCTCTCCAGAACAGTGAGGGACTTTCTGTGATAATCAGCCTGAGCTTCTAAGAGCTACACAGACACAAACACAGAAAGACAAAAAACCACAGATGGAAATGAGTCGTGGGGGGTGAGATGAATCAGGCGAACAATAAAAAAGACATGACAGCAAAGTAAATAAAACGGCTGGCCAAGTCTGTGTTCCCCCAGTTCCTGTGCAGCTGTGAACGTTCCCGCTGAAGACTCGTGCAAACACATGTGTGGCTTTGTTGGGCTGTACTCACTGTTACGAAGTAGAGGGCATAGTCCCCTTCTTTGGAGAAAAAGCTGTACATGTCTGCAGCTAGTTGATCCTAAGTGACAGAAACATAACATTTCACATCATTGGAAGGTTAAAACTGTGTTTGCACATGATTTAGAACAACACAAGTCAGAGAGCTTTGTTAATCCATTAAAAAACCTCCATCCTCTCCACCCTGTCATCTATTAATGATCTATTGTGTATTCCAAGTGGCATAAGTACAGACGTCAGCGGTCAGCTAAGCCGCTGGCCTGTGTGCTACGTGAGTCATAAATCCTCCTGCTGCTGGCAGGACTCAGTGGGACCGGGAGGGAGAACCTGTGAAGGGGAAACACAAGGGCTCCACGCTTCCTGGACTGAAAAAAACCTGACACATCATGCAGCCGCTGCACACTCCAACTCACCAGCAGTGATTCACTTTTAGTGGATGCACAGACACAGACACACACACGTGCATGTTTCAAGCTGACGGGGCATTTTCGATCATGTGTGCATCAGCAAACTGGGTCAGAGGGGCCTGAGGGTCTTTGGAAGACCAGTTGTGTCCTTCAACTACCAGTTTGAATTCCTGGTGTGGGTTTATTTCCTCTCACTTTAGCACATTAATAGCCTTAAGCAAACCTATTATTCACTATCAAAAACAGTAGATCCACTGCAAGAAGAAAGGACTGTATAAAAAGCAGGATGACATGACAGCTCCCTAAAAGTGAAACCAAAACATGGGGCAGTCCCCTAACTTACTGGCTACAGGAAAGGTCAAAAAGTCTGCCTCCTCCTTCCCCTCCTGGGACATGGGTCAAACTTTGAGATTGAAATGTGTTTACATTTCTAATACATAGTTTCTGTCATTGTAGTTAGCCATAATGCTAATAATAGTCAAAATTTTTGCTTAGATGTTGTCGTTAATCAGTTATTTGATGCTTTGTAAGAAGGTATGGGCATGGGCTTGGCCTTCTAGCTTAATCAGGTGCCCATAGTTTTGTCACAACAGTTTCCTGCTGTGCACACTAGCTTGTACTCCTCAAATAATAAGTTTTAAAGCCAGAAAAAAAACAATTCTAAAAAAAATGAAAATTTAAAGAGGAGTATAACATCATGATCAACACCATTGACAAATAGAGCCCCCTATAGCTGTGTCTTAATGACATCATTAGCACAGTGTGTTAGCATGGGGGCTATTTTGGCTTCAATTTTTTCAGAGATGTGTCATCCCTCTATATATTCAGCCAAATTTATGAATAAAAACATGAAGCAGGTGTTTCATTTTGAGGTTTCTTTTTCACTCATAGTGGATAAAACAGTTGCTGTGTAATCCTACTTAGCTTCCTTTTAACAGATTTATGTACATGACTGTAAATGAAAGGATGTTTCTTTAAACAATTTTACAGAAAGAGTCCATCTTTATGCTGATGTTATAATATGCATTTGTAGCTTGTATAGAAGCATCAGTGTAAATTTCTTGTTTATTTTTTGGCAGGGTAAAAATTCCTTACAGGAGCTTTAAATGTTTGTTATGTTCATTGTCTACCATCCAGTGTTTTAAGTGCAGACTGAAATGCAACTGTGGCACTAACTTACAGTCGTGGTAAACATGGCCGTGTTATACTACAGCTACTATATGATGAGGTCATAATGCCACTTACCTTGCAAAGCTCCACTTTGTTCATGGACTCATCCATCTCCTCCTTGAGTAGGTCCGCCTTCGCTGTCAGTGCTTGTGTGTTTGTTCCTGAGATTATTGACTTGGTTGCCTGCAACCATCTGAGTTGGGAAAAAAAAAAAGGGGGAAAAAGTGAAGCACTAAGAGCCATGCTGTGTTCACATGTTTCTTTAGGTTCAACGTTTGGATGCATGATTAGACACAGCGTTAAATTCAACACTCGGAGAGAGACAGTGAGGCGTAGATGGACAAACAAACCTTGCTCTGGCAGAATCGTAGTCCAGCACTAACTTTGCCAGCTGTTTCCTCTGCTTCAGGATGTTGGGAATGTCCACCTGCAAAAGTTACATCCAAGACACACATGGACTCACATGAAAGAGTGTGAGAGAAGACTGACAAGCTTACAATGGAAAAACTCATTTTCTCATATTTTAAGATGATAGGAAAGACATTTAAAAGCCATTAACACAAACTTATCTTATCACAGGGCTCATAAAAGATATGAAAATAAATACGTCTGACAGCAGATGGTGACTTATCTTCAAAAAACATGTTATAAACAAACCAAACAGGTGGAAAATCAATGTACCACAACAGAAAAGTAAGTAAGAAAAGGTTAAAGAAAGCAGAAATCAGGAGTGTAACTGGGCTCTAAAACTACTCTGCGTCTTGTGAGATGGATGAATATTTCACTACTGTTTAGTTACTCCTCCAGGGTGTGAGGTTTCCTACCTCTGCCAGCTGACTCATAGGATCCAAAACGTCTTTCTCGATCTGCAGCTCGTGTTGCATCAGCTCTGAAGCCAGACGGTTTTCCGCATCACCGCACACTTCCATCATCTTCCTGTGAGTCAGCACAAAGAGAGAGGGGGGTGTAAAAGCACATCAACGTCTCGTTACGAAAACAGAAGCACCGCCAGGTCGAGGATGGTGTGTCTTAAACATTATAGAGCTTCCTGATAAATCATTACCACAAAGAGGGAAAGGCTCCAGCTCTCCATGAAATCAGAATGAGGTGATTGTTATTGTGACATTTCAAGCAGAAGCTGAAACTAAATGGTGAACAAAAAGTACCTAAACTCCAAAATTGAAATAAAATTGAAAGAAAAGGCTGTAAGGTCATTTTTTTCATGACTTCGTCTGCGTCATGTGTCACATTAACCCTTTAATGAAGAATGTGTCGGCTCGGATACATTTGCATTTGAATGTCCTTTACTCCTAAACGATTAAAAAAAATCTAACGGTTTCTCGAAGCCAAGACGTTGCTCTTTCAACTGATATGTGGTTATTACGGTAATTTCACTCAGGCATTTAAGGGAACCTGCGAATAAACACATAGATGGAGCGGCGGAGTGAATGGATGAGAGGGAGACAGGGAGAAAAGAGAGCAGAGTTTTTCCTAAAATGCCCAAAAGAAACATCCTTTCAGGTTAGGTTAGGTCTGAAACAAAGGAGCATCTGGGAGCAACTTCATGAGAGAAAAGGTAACGTTAGATAGGATGAGTGTCAGGATGAGTGAAGCTCTCTCTATCTAATTTTTTACTTCTTTTTATGTCTAATTTGATGCTTGTAATGTGAGGTGACTCTTTTGGAAGGATGTGCCAAGTCTAATTTGTACAAAATGTGTATATTTTACTGTTTACCATATGTAGTAACCTTTTTAGAACGGAGTAACGTCCTGTGTTTGTACTGTTTACTAGAATGTGTGTTTTACGCGTCGTGCGCAAAATAGCGCATGATGTTTTTCTTCAGTCTCAGAAATGCGTTTCAAGTCCAATTGTGAGCGCTGTTTAAGGCTTGAATACAGCACCATTCCTTAATTGCACTATATAATAGGTGTGAGTAGCTGAATATCTTTCTACTTTATTTCCAGATTCAGTTTTTCTTTCAAGAAGAGGAGAAGTAGTGCTTCAGTGGCTTTTGTGCTAAGAGAGGGAGAAGCTGTGAGATGCTGGAGGATTAAGTGATGCTGTCAATGCCTCTTTTTATACAGAATAAGAGACAAAAATCTCATAAACATTAGTGTACACGTGTTTCTTCATGTCAATCTGTTTGATGAAGTATTTTTCCTTCACTAAATCTCTAACATCCAATCCTCTTTGTGTAATTCAAGTGTTTTCTCTCACATTACATGCAGCAAATTGGATATTTGAAAATTATCATTGAAAGTTTAAAGTATTCCAGAAAAAAATGGGCCCAAGCACTGACTCACAGGACGATTTTTGGCCGTTTTATGGTCAAGATAAGCTAAATTAGTCCAGGCAGGCATTTTAGGGCTTAAAGGGTTAACAGGCCCACCACCTGACTGTGCTTTCTCTTCCTCCCTCTTCTCAGACAGACACTGCACAACGAATCACTTTTACTTTCTAGGTCCTCAATCACAAACTCTGAAGTGTCTTTTTTGTTGCTCTCGGTCACTAAAAGTGATGTGACGCTCACATAAAAGGAACATCTGAAAGTCCCCTCTTACAGAAAATGAAACCAGGCGGGTTGCTTGTCCTGGATGTGTGGCCTCATATTTCAGGCTCCCTTGGGTGCATCTGCTCTACTAGTGAGTGCTGCAGAAGAGAAAGTGATTGGTTTTGGAGCCTGTCAATCAAATTAAGAACTCACCCTATTAAGGAGTCTTCTCCAAGCTGGTTCCCGCCCTCCACCATCGCCTGAGAGAGCAAAGTCAGAGGAAGCTTTTTCTGCGGGGAGAGGAAAACATCACATCGATCATGACGTGTTCTGAAAGACTGTGCAGAAAGTGTGCGTTTCTCCAGTATTTGAAAGTACATGGAAAGATTCCTCAAAGGACTTTCCATTAAGTGAATTCAGGAAGTGGAAAAGAGCTTCCTGAGCAAAGGAGGGAAAATACAGATGTTGAATGGGATTAAAGACGCAAACTAAGAAAGTGAGACATCTATCAAGTGACACCCCTGAAGCTTATTTTTGCTGCTGAAGAGTTTAGATTTGAGTGAAACATTCCAGAGAGCTCAGCTTCCTGTTTTTACCAGAGAATCCCAAAGGCAAAGTGTCATGCAGAGTGGATAAAGATGGCAGCAGATGTCTGAATGGGAAATGGAGCAGGTGGTGCTTAGAACCAGAGAGTCAGAGGAAGTATTCGGTGTTTTTACCTGACCGTTTCCTGTATAGAGGCGTGGTACGGACTGTGGTGCATTGTTTGGGTGGTGTGGGGTAGAAAACACAAAAGACAAATCATGGACTGTACGCCTACTGTGGATACTTTGACTTAAAACAATAAAAGCGTAAAAGTGTGTTGGAAGTGATTGTACAAATCTGATTTTAAAAGTCTCACATGTCGTTTCTCCGCCTCTGCACCGATGTGTCCCTGCAGGCATGACACCATCCTCTTGTGGGTGTTGTGGGAAACCACGCGCACCAACTCCATGCGCCGTTCGATCTGTGAACGCACGAGACACGCGAGAACAAGTTTATTATGCAAACATCTTTTATCTAAGCACAATAAGTCAGCATCAGTCATCACAGGCAGGGAGAGAGAATGTATTTAAGCGTGAGATGACAGATTTATTTTGTTAAAGCAGCTTTTGTAGAAATATGGCTTTAGTGCAAATAAAAGTTGGAATTTACTTTGGTAAACTTGAAAGTTTGGACTCCCAGGGGACTGTCCTAATCCATTTTAACCCTACGAAGCCAAACGTATCATATTTGATACATGATTTAAATTGTCAAATTGTTAGGCTTTTTGCTGAAATGTTGGCTTTAGCAAGCTTCTTATTCGCTATCAAAAACAGTAGATCCACTGCAAGAAGAGGAGACTGTATAAAAAGCAGGATGACATAACAGCTCCTTAAAAGTGACACCAAAACATGTAGCAGTCCCTAACTTATTGGCTACATGAAAGGTCAAAAAGTCTGCCTCCTCCTTCCCCTCCTAGGACATGGGTCAAACTTTGAAATTGAAATGTGTTTACATTTCTAATACATAATTTCTGTCATTGTAGTTAGCCATAATGCTAACATTAGTCAAATTGTTAGACTTTTTGCTTAGATATTGTCCTTAATGAGTTATTTGATGCTTTGTAAGAAGGTATGGGCATGGGCCTGGCCTTCTAGCTTAATTGGGTGCCCATATTTCTGTTACAACAGTTTCCTGCTGTGCACACTAGCTTGTCCTCCCCATATAACACTTCAAAAAAAAAAAAAAAAAAAAATTCCAAAAACTTAAAATTTAAAGAGAAGTATAACATCATGATTTCACTAAATATTTCACTACTGTTACTGAGACAGTGAACTACAATGACACATAGCACCCTTTATGATTGATGGATGTAATAGGAGCAGCTGCAACTACCTGAATTATTTTTATTCATTTATTTATTTTGATTGTTTGTGGATAAATCTATGTTGTACATGTAGACAGTATTATGTTGGGGTGGGACTTGGGGGAGAAGAGGGTTTGGGTGGGATGGGTAGCTGGCATTATAATTTACATTCTGTTTACCATGCAACTATTTGTATAGTTCAAGTTCAAAACTCAATAAAAGAAAAAAAGTACACCAATCCCCAAGAAAATCTAGGAAATATTTAAGATGGTTGTTTTGAGTCACATGGTGCTAGCATTGTCAGGTGGCCGGAGACGTAAGCCAACTAGCAACCAATTGCAAGGAAATAGGATTGGTGCAATGTAATGCTAGTGTTAAAGCAGTGGCAGTTGATGACGTTGCCCTTTGTGGCCCAACTTATTTTCTGTAATTGTTAACGCATCAATGAAAACAAGTGGCAAAATGGTGTTTATGTATAAAAAGAATTGCACTTATGCTTGATGATGTAAATAGAGAACACTTTGGAGACCAAACTGTTTTTATTCAGACCTTTTGGCGCACACAAAGGCTAATGTCTTCCAAAGGCCCAGATCCTTTGAAAGCTGCGGTTCACGGGGTTGGACACCACTGATGTCGTATCTCGTCCCCCTATGAGCAGTAAAACACAGTGCCCCCTGTGTGGATTGATGTGTTCCAGTTGCAGGCAGTGATTTGATGTGAAGCTGCCTTGAGGGAACCAGGGGGGCAGAGTTCAATCGTGATTGATGATCCCCGTCAGCGCACTGCAACGCTGGAATGTTATCTCTCACACGCATGACTCATCGGAAGTGTCGCCACAGCAACGGGCACTGGTGTGTGACCGTGAGCGAGAGCGAAGGGGGGGGGCTCCTCTGCTTTTTGTTGATCACACAGACTTTCTCCTGTGAGCTGAACCTACCACACAGATCCACTGTGTTCTAAGCCTGACAACATATAATACTGTCATTGATGGGAGGCAGAAACGGAAACTAACTGGAGCTCGACAGGATGACTGTTGACTGTCTTTGTCATGCCAGGTGTCTGACTGTGACTGTCAGTGTCACCATGAGGCTGGCTGTCAGTGCTGCAGGAAAAGAGCTGATGACTCCACTCTGCTTTTAAAGTTCATGATGCAAAAAAACTGGTTTAAGTTGGCAGCACTTGTGAGAAAGTCAACAGTGGATTGCATGAGCAGATTAGGTGTGTCTTATGTTTTCTGGGGGGGTCTGAAAAGAAAAGCGTCTGAAAGAGATAAACATCTCAAGAGTTGGGACAAACAATGTGCCAAATATAAATGAGAACACCGAGGTCCAGGGGGGGTTGAAATGTGCAGAAATTGAGGCAGACGAACTCTGAGAGGGAGGATCAACCAAATACCAGACGATTGTGTTCCAAAAACAGAACAGAGTCGGAACTCAGGAATTCCACAGCAGATATCCGCCTCCACGATCCCTCCCTGTGTTCTCTCGCTCTTGTTACGTCACAGCCGACCCGTGGTGGCCCCCGGCATTCCCCGAACAGCTGGGTCAAATACAGACCTATCAAACGCAGACTAACAAACGCTTCGGGAACACTCCTCGGGCTCAGTCAGTGCCTCGCACTAAACAAATCAGGGATTCCCCTCCCTGTTCTTGAGTGGGTGTATGGAAGTGTTTGGGTACCATGGCACTGGGAGTATTCCTTTTCCTTTACTTGTGATGGAATGTGGTAAGAAGCCCAGCACAATACAGTCCAAAATAAATGATGTGAAGGAGTGGGAGAAGCTTGGAGCCCGGAGGAGGACATAGCAGGGATCTGGGAGTGTTTTTCCTGCTCTATGATGAGGTCATATGTGGTCAATCCCATCATGACGCATCACTGAGCAGGGAATCCCAATCCCGAGCAGGAAGTACACACAGAGAGGATGTCTGTATAGGTGCCAGTGTTTGTTTATCGGTTCCTTGGAGAAAGGATGTGAGCATGTCTGGACATGTTGAAAATGGATAAAATTAACTTAATATGACGCATTAAGGGGGAGAATTAGGCGCAGAGCCAATGATGGCAAACAACTATGTCTTTGTTAGCCTCAGGGAAATATGACGAGGTGTTTCAGGCAGCTGGGTGCTACCTAATAAAATTCCCCCACGCTTTAAACACAACCACAAGGGTGTGTGCGCGCAGGCATCCTGGTATTCAAGGAGTATTTTGAGGTTGCTATGCAGACGATGGGCAGCGAAGGATGGACAGCTGGGACAAGAATGCTGGAGCGCTTTGGCAACCTGAAGGTCTGTTTTTTAAAAAAAGAGCCAGAGATAAGAAGGGGCTAAGAATACCGAGCTCACGCTTCACATTTAAGATCAAATGAAGGGAGCCGCTGGTCGACCACATGGACGCGTTTATCTCACAGAAAAGAGACATTACACACAGGTTATTTCCTCCATCTGTGTCATGTTGGTTTAAGCAGAGCAGAGTTAAGTTTTTATAAGACTAGAAGCCTTGAGTAAATTCATTTGAATAGCAGGAGTGAGCATGGACTAAGTGTTTCCTATAGTTTGTTCCTGGACCTTGTCAACTAGCTATTTCTCTTTTACATGACTTTCTGTATTACATTTTTTTTTCTTTCTTTACACACATTTCCCGGACACTTCTTAACTCTAGTGAAACTCAAATCTCTGCCCCTGACTCCTGTGTTTTATTTTTGTTTCTGACCCTTGAATAAATGTATTGGCAGCAAGTTTTATATAGAGTTTTGGATTTTTTTTCCTCAAGATACATACATTGCAAGAGGTGATATCTGTTGAATGAGACTTGCAAATTTCATGGTGTCTATCAGTGATCCATACTATGATGCTGAATGACATTGGCAGCAAAAAGCTGTACCTAACTGGTAATCGAAAAGAGAAATAAGTCCATCGGTAACAGCTTCCTGTTAAAATCATAACCATAAACAGGCTCAAAAAGAAAAGAAAAATACCACAAAATACTGGATACATTTTTAAGTGGCAAATACATTATGACCATTTTGACACTGAAAGTACTGTTTGTTGTTTTTTAGACAGTTTAGTGATACAGTTGTGCCCAAAAGTTTACACCTTCCAGCAGAATTTCGGATTTTTTGGCCTTTGTGAAGACATTTATTGGAAAACAAAAATAGTTAACTCTTTTTAAATCATAAAGACAACAGAAACTTCAAAAATGACCCTGTTCAAAAGTTTAATCTTGAATGTCTACTAAAGGTAACCATCTTCACCTGTGATCTATTTGCTTGTAATCAGTGTGTGTGTGTGTGTGCGTGTGTGTGTATAAGAGCTCAGTGAGTTTATGAGCTTCCGACAGGCACACGCATCTTTATTCAGTGCTGCACTGAAGTTTCTGGGTTCTGAGTCATGAGGAAAGCAAAAGAATTGTTTAAGGATCTCCAAGAAAAGTTAATTGATCTGTTGATCCAAAACACAAGGCCAAGTGGACCTGCCATTAGCTACAGCAGAATAAAGTAAAGGTTCTGGAGTGGTCATCTCAGTCTCCTGACGTTGATATCATCGATCTAGAGGGGGGAGCTCTCAAACCTGCAGCTCATGCAAGACAGCTCAAGAATTAACAGGACATGGAAGCTGTTTGCCAAGAAGTATGGGCAGTTTTACCATCTGAGAAAATAAAGACCCTCATCCAACACAACCACAAAAAATTCAAGCTGTCATTGGTGTTAAAGGCGGGAAACTGGAGTGTGTAAACTTTTGAACATGGTCATTTTGGAAGTTTCTGTTGTCATTATGACTTAAAAAGAGTAAACACAGTTGTTTGTTAATAAATGTCTTCACCCAACCACAAGTGACAGAAAGGTTTTTGTGCTATCATTCATATTTTCTGAGAAAAGGCCAAAAAATCAGACATTCTGCAGGAGGATGAAAACTTTTGGGCACAACTGTAAGTATCTACTGGAACTGAGGCATTGAAACTCAATCCAATCCGGAAGTAGAAAAATAACATTTTGGAAAAGCCTACTTTTGCGCTGATGTTCTCATTTTAAGTTGTGGATTATAATCAGGTATATTTCTAGATATGAGAGTTTTTCAGATCAGTAAGAAAGCTTTCATTGTCCATTTAAGATGTCCATAAAATGAATGAAATGTCTACAAAGTCATCATTGTGTCATGATGCTCTGTATACTATAAAAAAGAGCCATCATAAAGAGATTTAGTTTTTTTTTTCCTTTCAGTAAGGAACATTGAAAATGATGGACTGGCCCCCTCAAGTCTGGACCTCAACCCCACTGCCAAAATCTAGCGAGTTGGAAAATAAACTGGACAGATTTATGCTACATTCAAAGAAAAGTCTTTGGCTTGAGCTGCAGAAGGCATGGAGACGTGCTGCTGTAATTGCTCTAAAAGGCGGACATATCATATATGAGAGTTAAAAGTAGATAAAAACAGACGACTCACCTCATCTGTTATTTGTGGAGCTCAGAGCAACCATCTGCATGTTTTATGATCATGCTTCAGAGACAAAAAAGGTCAATATCTTTAGATCTGTCAGCTGTTCTGACAGATTTGGCCAATACTGTACATGTACTTCCAGGTTATGACAATTAGCAAAGGCATTATAGGATGCTCCTTTTAAAATAGATGTGTTTTCAATTGTAGTGCTGACAGATACAAATATACAGAATGATGTTTTGAATGTTAAAACTCAGTTACAAACTCAGTTACGAAATTAAAAATGTTCAGATATTCATAAATAAAAAATGTCCACTAAGAAGGTGTGTTAGTGGCCAATGGGTAACATGACCTAACTCAAACTTAACAACCCAATATATAAAAAAAGTATGAAATAAAAGCCCAAATGTAACTTGTCAAAAAACGTAACAAAAGTGCTGAAACGCAACAAAAGCCAAAATGTAATAACTGACTTAAACTGAAACAAATTGTTACATTTTGGGCAAAAAGTTATTTTGTTTTGGGCTCAAAATATGTTACATTATTGACCAGTTATTACGTTTTGAGTAGTTGTTACTGATGGTGTTTTATATCCTCTGTATTTATGGGGTTGGGGGTGGGCCGCAAATAGTTTTGAGACTTAAAACTGGGCCCTGAGTTGAAAAAGGTTGGGAACCATTGATTTAGTAAATCCTGTGACGGTATAGGGTCGGCTAAAATAAGCCTTGGGGCTTCAGCCTATTCCTTTTTCAGTTGCTGTCTGTTTTCTTTGTAGTATAAAAGTGATTTTATTTTATTTTATTCATTTATTCATTCATTCATTCATTCATTCAAAGTAGTTTTTAAGTTTGTCTCTTTGGTTTGAAAGGGTTGAGTATCACTAGCGTAAAAAAAAAAATCCACTACAAAAAGTGTAGCTGATATTTTGACACATTTCAGGTTATAGAAATATTGCACTGTTTTGGATTAGAATATTGCAGCAGGACATGTTAAGATTTAAAGTAATTTGTGATTAATTGCTCAGCCCTTGTTATAACACCATGAAAAGCTCTAAAAGGGATAAAATGGGACCCAAGATGAAGAGTAATGCTCTAGTATGAACAGAATTGACAACCAGATCCATTATTATGACTGTTTATAATTCTCATTATGACATCCTCCACTTAATAAAGTAAAATCATGTTAACTTTTTTTCTAACTCTGATGTTATACCTGTTGCTGTCATGTATTTCAGCCTGTAAAATTTGGATAATTCCTGAGAACCGGACGGTGCTGTTTGTTTATGTACCTGTCACAAAAGAGGGTGGGGAGAAAGGAATAACAGGAATGAGAGGGTGTCAGACGCTGTGCTCTCAAAGACAATGCAAAGCCAGCTGAGTTTGTTTTCGCCTCTATGACACCTCCCATCGAAGCACAAAGGCAATCCTCATCGCTGGAATGTCTTTGCTGAGCAGCCAGAATCTAGCCGCCCCACCTGCCGTCTGCCTCAGAGGATAAAGAGGGAAATCCATGCTTCACAGCTCTCACACGCACACGGAGCCATACAGACAGACACTTTAAATGTAGACGCATTTACACCCAGGCTAATCATCATCTGAGCTTTTAAAGTGACAGCTCATTAACAACGTGTCAGCAAAGGCCCCGTGAGGTTCTAAGTTTCATGTTCTGCACCAGCTGAACCCCCTGATGAGCAACACTGGAGCAGGAAAAAAGGGTCTAATAAATGATATCAGCTGCTGTTTGGTTGGTGGAGAGAGACATGCATATTTTTGGATCAGCAGAAAGTCCAGCTGCTCTTTAAACTTCAATCAGAGTCTTTCCTGTTTAAGCCAGGGGAGAAATCAAAACAAAATACTATGTGTCGTGCTCAAGTGTTTGATCTGTGTCTGGTTAAACTGCCATAATGTTTTATTACAACAATACAGAGGTGCAACAGGCGTTAAAAAACAAAATCTGACATGTTTACTTTAAAACGGATCACCTCCTATTTGAATAATCTTTTTATTCCAATGGTTTTACTCTCTTATTTGGGGGCATTATTTTACATTAACTTCTAAAAGGTGAGATTTTCTGCTTTTCCTCATATTTTATAATAAAGTGTCTTAAGTTTAAAGCTGACTTATTGGCAAAGTAGAAATTTTAAATACAATTTAAGAACAAATCAGCTATCATATAAAAACAGTAAACGCCTGTGAGAGTGATGGCAAACTCTTTTATTTTAAGCTTATCCGTCACTTACTCAAAGACGACTTCTAGCCATGACTTCCTGTTCTTGGAGTTTCATTGTTTACAACCAGATCAGCAACTTCAGAAGCAACCGTGTGCACCGAAAGTTGTGCAAACTTTGCTCCTTTTTGATAAGTCTGACGAATATATGTTGGCATTTAGGTTTAGGTTAATTTAGGTTTGTTACACTTCCAGAAGTAGTGCCTGGATATGTATTACCAGTGAGTCTCAGTTTCACAGTAAACAGTTACTTTGAGACTTTTCACTAACTTACTTGCATTAAATGTTGAAAAACTGGTGAAAAATAGTGAAAATTTTTCTCCTCTTAATTTGGCTTAAGAAAAATAAATGCTTCATTTTGTAGGTTTTTATTGTCTCTGGGGGTGGTGCTAAAACATCTGCTTTTGGTGAGTCTTAGATTTACTGGTATAGTAGCTTACAAAGAGGCTTTATGCTAACTTTCTTTGGCATTAAAACCCCAATAAGAAAGACTTATTTCTCTCTATTCATGTACAATTAAGGGACCTACATTTGCAAAACATCAAAAAAATTTTCTATTTAAGCGGAAGAAAAAAAATTGATAATTCTCTTTTGTTGATGGGAGATTGAGTTGGTTACGTTTGGTGTCGTTTTGGTCGTCAAGGTCAATCATGTATTGGTCTTTATGTTGACTTATAAAGCTAAACCATGCTAACACCACGACCAATGACAACATTCAGAAAGGGAGTTGCTATGGAGTCAAAATGATGACTTTAATGTTTGGTATTGAAAATAGAATTTGGCATTGAAAACACACTGAAAATGAAAAAGCATCAAAACAGGTAGTGGTGTTGACGTGTATCTGAAGTTAAAAACACGAATATCAAATGTGATGTGGTTTCAGTCTTGTAAAGTTTACATTCTGATATGTTTTTTGAATAAAAAATCGTACAAAATTTATTTCATTTCACTGTTTTATCGATGACATTTTGGCTGTTTGTATTTTCTTCTGCCTGTTGTACTTGAATTTTTTTACTGTTACAGAGAATCATAATCATGTAGTTATTTGCAAATCTAGCACCTTTAATTACAGATGGTCCAAAGAAAATGTTTTTTTTTTATATTATGGAAGAGTAAAGCCTCTTTGTAACTTTCTTCTTTACAGTGAAACTGAGACTCACCAGAATTTTACAAAGAGCAAATATCATATTCCTTTTAATTTGTGCACATGACCGCTTCTCAAGTTGCCGATTAGAGTGTAAACAATGCAAGAAAGCTTGCAGAAAGCCTCTGTGTAACTTTCTGTTTACAGTGAAACTGAGACTCACCAGAAACAGATGTGATAAACCTAGAAACACTAGTCTTCAGAGTTACAATTTTGATCTTGAGCACATGGTTAACTCACTTGAATGCAGAAATCAGTTTATAACAAGGACTATAACCTCTCAAGATTACCAACCTGGGGGCAAAATCATTAGAGCAGGAATCTGACCTGTTTTCCCCACATACACTAATCCCACCCATTCAGGACTGATCAATACTCAAACCACAAACATCCCAGATGGTGAGAAAACAGATTTTGGTTGCAGTTTGATTGAGAACAGACAATGAAAAGGGCCTTCATGAGACAAGTGTGTGTTATATTACATTTGTGTGACTCACAACAGGAAATCAATGTTTTGGGAGGCAGGAGCTGCAGATTATTATAAAGGAAAACAAAGCAATCATGTGCAACAGACGACGACACGGCAGGAGGATTCAATCTGTGGAAAAACTAAACCAGGCTTTATCAATGATTAACATGTCCACCAGCAAAGTGGATGGACCAAAAAATAAAAAGTCAATTACTCAGAATAGCCTTGAGTTGTATCGTTAGCATGGTTTAGTGGGTTATATGAGCCTTGTTGATCATTTTTTACTAAATAACTCTAATTCTAAGCTTTATTTCTTCATTTTAAATCAATTTCAAATTTTTCACACATAATGTTGCATATTTTGAACAGCATTGACAGTTTAAAGTGGGGTATCATTTTTTTTTGCTTGGATTAAAAAGGTCCCCATGTTTACACTTAAAGTGGTACAAAAAGACATGGTGTTCTTTTCTTTTAGGAAAACAACAGGATTTGATTCAGAACTCCTCGTCCGTGTGAGCACAGCCACTGCCCAACAGATGCAGCCATTCCAGTGTCAATAGCTGTTCCCAGCCCTGTGGAAAGATTAATGATTTACCTGTAGGAGGTCATCGCTGAGGACTTCTGTCTTCTCTGCTCTGTGGGTGACAAAAAACAACAGAAAGAGTACAGATTAGCGCTGACAGTCACTGTGAAAAAAATCTTCTTGACTGATACCATCACTCCTGACAGACTGGATTCCTGCAGAGCGGTGTAAGCATCAGGTATTGAACCTGGTGCAGCAGAGAGGGTGAGTCTCCAAGCTGGAGGCTCAAAATACCCCCCCCACCCCCCCACCAGCTGCATGGATACCTCTTTGCATTTTATTGAGATAAGCTGAAATTCTCTCTGAGTAAACATCGTAAAAGTAGTTTCTCTGTGAGGCTAAATGAGACCTTTCATGTGCATCTCTAAGCCTGATTTTTTCAACTCCACAACCTCTGAGTCCTCACGGCCTCATGGTGTCGTGCAGCCACACAGCCCTGCTGTGCCTGAGCCTATTAATAGTAAACTAATAGTAGGACTCGGGGGGGTCAGACAGATTAGATTCACTTAAAGGGAGAAGGCTGGGAAACACAGAGTCAGCTCATGCTGCTTAATGACGACGCCTTCACTCAGGCTGAGGGCAAAAGTGGGAGGAGTCTGATGCTACACTGACTTGCACATGTGAAACACACATTAGCAAGAGATGCATGCACCTTATCTGTTTATTTTCAGGCTCTGACACTGATTCAATGCTTCAACTTAGAGCAACTGCAAATTCCAATTAAATATTTTGGCTTTACTGTCATTTTCTGCTTTGTTTTCTTGGTTAAAAAGTGATAAAAAATGATAGTTTGGTGTATGTTGCTGTTGTATGCAACACCCCAGAATCCCATATATCCCAAAAAAATCAACCATTAACATTTTTCCAAATCAATAATGCCAACTGAACCCATGTAAAATCTGAAAGTCTTCTCACCATGTCCACAACACATGTCCACAACACATGGCTTTTTTTTCTCGATCTCAATAGGTTATTAAAATACTAAGATAAGTATTGAATCACTACATTCTTACAGCCTCAATCTCAAACACTTCAGACACTGTATCAAAAAGAAATTCCTGGTCTTCAGATCATATGGAGCCTACAGCTGTGCCACAGTTCTTAGGGGTGTGTGAGCTACAAGGGCTTGGGAAACTTGGTCAAAACTGGTGGTGAATGCAGCATGTTATCAGAAAGTACTGGAGGAAAATTCGCACTCATTAGCCTGGAACTTGGACGTTTCAACATGACAATGATCCAAAACACAAGGCCAAGTCGACCTGCCATTGGTTACAGCAGAATTAAGTGAAGGATCTGGAGTGGCCATCTCAGTCTCTTGACCACAATATCATGATTGAACATAGAGCAGAAACAACATTTTGTGCCCTGAAACTTTTCTTTTTATGTAAATGTATACTCAACTTAAATTATGTGACAGCATAAGATTTTTAAAAAGTTGGGAAAGAGTCGACAAAGCATATTAAACTTTGTCTCTTTTTTATTATTTAACATTTCCATTTTATTTTTAGTTGTTTATTTCAGCTTTGAAAGGATGTTCACTACTTTGTGAGCAATTGCGTGAGCCAACATTACTGCTCGTACTTCTACGGTCATCATGAATATGTGAAGGTTAACTTTTATCTCTTTTTTATTATTTAACATGTCCATTTTATTCATAGTTGTTTATTCCAGCTCATTATTTATTCATTTGTCTTCACCCTTATCCTACTTCAGCGACATCGCTCTTATGTAACACGTCTGTAACTGCTGCAGATCACAACAAAACTAGACATCACCACTTCCTACTTTATCAGACGCATTTGACATGATTCATACATTATTGTAAACTTTACCACATGTTCGTATGTTTGTCTGCTCTCTCACTGTCTTTCTCTTTCAGTGTAAAATCCCGTCTTGGAACAAAGACAGTAGTTCATCGCCATCAGTCAAATATTGTTAAATCATCAATGTGTTGTTTCTGCTGAATGTATAACTTACATTGTACAGAAGAACTAAAAGAGCCTTTATGCTGCATTTTTCTATAAATATGATTCTCAGTAAAGTGAGGAAGCGTGATATTTAACAACCAAATGTGAGTTTCATTTACTAGAAAGGAAATAGAGCTTGTGGGCAGACGTCCAGTCACAAGCCTCCATCCCCCTTTTCTTTCACATCCTTCACTCCCACGTGACTCCACTGTCAAACTCCCTGTCTCCTCACTGTAATCCAGAATGAAGACTGAGCTGCTTTTGTAGAATCCAAGTAGTGTGTAAACTTTTCCAACTGGAGCGACCTGCAGACGCTCGGCCTGCCTTCGTTTGGAAGAGCCGGAGCTCCAAATGAAGCTCGGGCCTCCCTCCAGAAAACTGCTCAGTGTGAACTATAGTAACCTCGTCACAGCTGCTTTCAATTACAACACAGAGGCAGACACGCAGAAAGAGTCTGACGGAGAAGGGATGACTGTTTGGGGGGTTTTGAAGGAAAGAAATACAAATAGAGAGATTTTTTTTGGGGGGGTGGGGGGTTACAGAGTTCTCAAGAGCGCAAAACCAGAATAATCCAGAGCTTGGAGATGAATGGAAAGAGTTTGAGTGGAGCGGAGCTAAAGTCGAGCTGGTGAGGTCACACGTGCAGAGTGAGGACCCGCAAAAACCTGAATACAAAACTTTTAGCTTGTTACATGCAAACACACAGAGCTTGATTTCAGTGTAAAGCCACAACACGGCAGCTGTGTTCTGCTGGTGTTTACATACACTACATCAAAAGTTCAAAATATATCAAATGTATCAAAATATCTTGGTATTGCTTTTATTTGCTTTAGTTTTACAGAAGTTTTTAAATGAAGAAAGTGAACTACACATTTTTAATTCATCATCACAGCTATTCCACAAGTCAAAACCTCTAACAGTAACACATATCACAGAAAAAAAACAACACAGAAACAGCCTCTGAGTACTGCATTAAAGTAAGCTATTGTGTGCTTTGTACTTTATTTGTGCCATTTTAAATTCAACTAAATCTTAGAATTTGAAATAAAGCTAAATCAAGATTGAAAAAGTCTTTTCAAAGATGTTTTTACTGGAAATAACACATGAACTCACTCAGCTTTGATGTTTTGCAGTGTGGAGAGTTTTTTTAATGTAGTCCTGACCTGTCCTAAGGAAAAAATATGAACATTACACCACCATAAATCAAGTTGTATTATCCTTTAGTGAAGAGTATGTTTTGAAAAGAGCTTGCCAATAAAGTCTCACCAAACTTAAGTATTTGATTGCTGCAATTTTTCACTGGAGGTTGCAGCAAAATACAAGACTTGATGAGAAAATTTAGCAAATTTAACCCATTGGGGCCAAATGGGGGCGACCTATTAACTTATGCCTTTCTGGCTGGATGTAAACAGATGTGATGTCAAAAAGTGGGTTCCAAAAAACAAAATTAACACAATTTTTCCACTAGCTCCAAGTGTATTTCATCAAATCACAGTGAATTTCACTGATCACATCTGAAGTGACCTATACTTTGCTTCCAGCTTAAAGGGTACATGAACATATCTGTCCCATCTTATCTAAATGGGCCATCTATGTGATTCAAGATGTTAATCAATGCTAATGTGAGCAAGAAAACCTGGTGACACAAGTTGCATGACATTCCAAATTAGTCCTTTAATCATATGATCAGGACACCAACATGTGTCATAGTAACATTTGTGTAATCTAATTCAAAAAACACTCCTGTGTCATTGGGGTAAAAATAGTCCATGTGCCGCCTGCACAGGGGACAAACAACAACAAAACAACAATTGTTTGGCTAGCATCAGCTGACCCGCAGCAAAACAAAAAGAGCTGACCCCAACGCGCCTCACTCAGGCTGCAGCTCTTTGGAGAAAGTGTGTCACTGTGCGCCGCATGTGACTCCTTAACAACAAGAGGTCCTGGCCGCGCTGCCGCTGCTGCCGGGTCAGAATGGTAACCATGGAGATTTACAATCAAAGTGGAAGGGGAGTAAGTGAATACTGCGTGGCTAAGCACAATAGAGCGGCTGTTAGCGGCCACTCAACACAATCAGCGGGGCTGAGGAGCGGGGAGGGTCTGCAACAGTTGGCAGCTTAAGGCAGAAGGTAATGGATACTGGAGCTGGATGAAAGGGGCTCCGGAATAATTGAGTGACTCAGCCTAGACAGGGCTGCTTGTGAGGCTGATAATGGCTACAGACTTAACATTAGACCTGAGTGAGAGTGAGAAAAGACAGGGTGAAAAACACAACTTTTATAGCGCTTGTTAAAAGATTAGCATTGGCATTATGACAAAAAAGGTACTCAAGGTTAGTGGTTCCCAAACTTTAGGGGCCATGACCTCATTTTGACATCCAAAATTTCTGGAGACCCCAGAGACAATTTTTTACTCTTCATATTAGTTTTTCCATATCTTTTTATACGTTGTTGTAAATACAGAGTAGCCAGGATAAACTTATCGATAACTTTATTTTTCTGTCCAGGATATAAACTTTATTCTAAGTGAACTTTCAAATTCAAAACCTTTATTTAACCCCAAGAGACTATAGAAAGGCGAAAAGAGCAATAATCACTGTAGAAAAAGCACTGTAGAAAAATAAGAACAAAACAGCACAAGTTCAGCATTACACTGTAAATTTAGTCTCCTGCTTAAAATGCAAAAATATTGGATCCAGGAAAATAGAAATTTAACGCAAATTGCTTGGACACAGAAAATACTAAAATACTTACACTGGAATACCTAGTACTAAAATACAGAAAATACTTAATAATGAAATACCAACTACAAATTGAAATACTTAAAAGTGAAATACTAAAATATTCAAAAAGAAAACACTCAAATTACAGATATACTTCATAATAGAATGCTGAAAATACTCAAATACTTTATAATAAAATGCTAACGAAACACTTTAAAATATAGAATACAATTTTTCAGTGTGTTTTGTTTTCATTTTTAAAAGAATAAGAATTACAGAAGAAAACATTTTCATCAGTAATTTCGTTCAATTTTATCTAGACATTTCAGGGGGACCCCTTTTGGATTCCAGGCGACCCCACATGGGGTCCCGAACCTGAGGTTGAGAAACACTGCTCTAGGTAACACATTGGCTTCTGTTGTGTTTGACGGCCCTTTAAGGATAATAAAAGTGTCAAATTCTAACATGAGAGACGCACTATCAGTTTAGCTACATGACTCAGATAATTCATCAATTATTCAAACAGTGCTACAAAAAAATGGTTTTTTTAATTTGGGTTTTGAAATCATAAATCGTAGAAGTGAAACCTCACAACTGTCATAAGTGACATAACATCCTATTTTCCACATTTTCTGCAGTATCACAAAACATCCCAGGTGACACACCTCCCTGTCCTGGAGGCACTGACCCGGTGAGACACAGGGAAACGCCCTCTACTTTTATTCCACTGTGACATTTAGCTGATCCCTCTGGGGGAGGGAAGTGTCACTCTGGAGTCAAACAAGGACCGCCACGTACAATAGGTTTACATTACCATTGCATAACAGGACGGTGGTCAGTGAGTTGATAGATCAGGCCTCCGTGAGGATGATGTAATGCTTGTGTTTACAGTGAATGATTAACAGGGGACGGGCAGGAGAGTTGGGATGACAGCTGTAAACACTGAGTCACTTTTGGGGGGTCGAGTTTGAAAGCTTTTGAAAGCATAGCGGAAAGGAGCTTTAATCTCATGTGGGAATTGATTCATTGATTGAGGTAACTCTAGTGTGACACAACAACTGCAATATCAACCCAGAAAAATCAAACCGATGATGCAATGTGTGTCAAATCTGGGTTTTCAAAATAAAACTTGTCATCAAGAGTGTTAGAGTTCAGCTGTTTGTATCTGCTTCTATCAAATCAGTCCAAACCATTCAAGTGAGCTCGGTTGGTACATCCTTTTGTTTGCCATCTTTATGCTAAGCTAACAGGCTCAAGCTTCACCAATCGGAATACAAGATACATTTTTTGCAGTTGATGTTTTAAGCTCAACACCAGTTTCTCAAGCAAAGTTTGAGGTGGTAAAAAATGGTCAAAAAGCAGCAAAAGTGGATGAAAGGAGGCAAAAATTGGGAGAAAACTTGGAAAATGGTCAGAAACTACCAAAAATTTTCAGAGGGGTGACATTATTGTTTGAAATATTATTTTTTATGACAATCAATTTGGGTGTTTCATTATCAGCAAGTTGTAATCATCAACATTCCAAGAAATAAATGCTTCAAATAATTCACTCTATGTATAATGAGTGTTTATAATATCTGGAGTTTCACTTGAGTGTCCAAAAATATTTCATGAAATTCTATGATTTATTTTTTTTAAGATATTTTTTGGGCTTTTCTGCCTTTAATTGGATAGAGGAGGACAGTGGATAGAGCAGGAAAGGGGGAGAGAGTGGGGAATGACGTGCGGGAAACAGGCCACAGTCAGGAATCAAACCCGGGCCACCCCCTTGAGGGCAAACCTCATGGTGCGCGGCCATATCCACCAGGCCATCTGCGCCCGAAATTCTAATTTTTGAGATGTATCCGAATGTTTCTTCTTTTCTTAAAAAAAAAAAGGTAATAAAAAAAGGTGTGTCATCCCTTTTAATATGGCAATAGATATCAACAACACATAAGGTAGGGAACCTAAAAATAATTGCAAAATGACTTGGAATACAGGGAAAATTGATGGCAATAAGATTATTTTTGCAATTTGTTCAGAACTTTTTACATCACCAAATTGTTCCTGTTAATTGTAAGAAAAAGAAACTTCTACACTCAAAGTTTACATTAAGACTAGACTCAAAAGCATTTGCAGGAGCATTCATGACCAACAAACTACAGTCATCAAACTAACATAACCTTTCAAACAATCTCATATTAGCTGTTTTATAAACAGTTAGCACTTAACACTATATGTAAGTACGTTTTTTTCAGACTGCATGAAGCATCCTTCCTAAAACACATCAAAAATATTGTGTTGGACACTCATCTATGTGCAAACATTCCTATACTCACTGTATTATTCACTGCTATGTGATAATGTTATGACCCTTGTATCTATAAAGCAGCTCTACTGTGTTGAAGAAATGTAACACAGTGCATCTAAGTTGTGAATTTGAATTATTATAACCCTCCAATCAGATTTTATTGCCAAAAGGGGCTGAACAAAAGGCCATCCAGTGGAAAAAGTGTCCATAATGAAATACATCTCAAGATTTTAAGATAAGATTCCTCATCGTGACCACAAACACCAATTTGAATGGGATAATTGACTTTTCAACCAAGGGGTTTGTGCTTCACTTTTGGGAAGCTGGCATGTCATGTATAAGTTGCACCTCACAAGCAGCACTTTGGGGAAGAAGAGTGAACAACAGATATCAATCGAAGGAAACAAAACGCTTATTTCTGGAACACAAGATAAAGAACTGGTTCTTCGCGATGGCTTATTGTTCATTTTTTTTGTAGTTACTTCTGGTTTTGCACAAGTGATGTTGGGCAAGACGGTAAATGACACGTAAAAGAGTTCTTCTCTTCTCTATCCATAAACATTTTCAACCACCTGTACAAACACCACAAAGTGCAGCATGATGAATGTAAGGAGGTCAATACTTAACGTTTTCGCCTGGTGTGGAGTCAGATATGCATAATCATGATGCTGCACAGTGCAAAAGCTCAATCTCCCGACTCTGAAATACAGACTGAAATTACTGATGCAATCACATTCCTTCAAGCCAAAGTTAAATGTCCCATAAATATCGCTGGTAATGAGGGCTTGACAAAGTCTGCCTATCTGTTTTTCCAATTATCTCGTCTTTATGCAAAGCTAAGCTAATGTTCCTGTATTGATCTAGTACTTGCAAAGGAACTCTTCATTTCAGACGAGACAGGGTAGCTCTAAAAGACTCAAGACCTCATTATTTACTGACTTGTAATCTTTGAACCCTTTCTTATTCCTGATTGAACCACCATGTGACCCAAAAGTTGTCAAACTCCCTTCTCAGTTACTAACAGATTTATCTTAAACTGATTTCCAGACAGTCAGAGTTGATGTCATCATCTCGAGAAAATAGAGGAAGTGTCATCGTTTAAATATCTTATTTAGAGCACAAAATGTTGATTTCATTCAATGATTGCTGTTGGTTTATCTCTGTGCTTCATGGGTCTGTTAAAACTCCTTCAAAGGTGTAACTGACCACATCAACCTGAGGCTAACATTCACGCACAAGGCCACAGAGTGCAAAGATAACTCACTGGAAATATCTTCCACAAACAGCCACATTCTTTTTTTTCCCATCAGGAATCAGGTTGTGTTTTTCACCCTTTCTCTCTATAGACATCAATCTCCCTCAGATTTCTCTGGTACTTTCTAGAAAGCGCTAGCGTGTCTCTGGGAGGCAGTTTCCTGTTTGTAGGAGAAGAAGGAGAGATTTCCTCAGAGCGGCTGCTTACTGGACACAGTGTTCTGCCCTTGCACAATCACAGGAACCCAGGGGGCAGCGCAGAGGGCCTTTTTGCACGCGCAGATCTGTGCAGATGCAGACGCACCAGTGGCATAAACGTGAAGGACGGAGCAGAGTTATCCTAACGCTGACAGATCAGTATGAACGCATCAGAGGTTAAATGTACCTATGCATAAAAAGAGAAAGTAACCACGTCTGTTTTCTGAATTATCCTCTCTCCACCTCTAATTTACTGCTGCTGAGGAAAGTATGAGTATTCCAGCTGCCCTGTTTCTGCGGGCCTGCAGGAACGTTATGAGGGCAGATTCTCTCAGTAGACCCTGCTGATAGTGTTACTATCAAATAAACACTGGGTGGATTTGTGTTTAGAACATCCTTGCCAAACACTGTTTTCCTGTCTGTCCATGAAAAGCTCCCCTGATTTGTCTGTTTACCTAAGGTTTTTTTTGTCTCTCACAAAAATCCTTTGAGCAAGTTCAACAAGTGTTTTTTTTTCAGTATAAAACAGGTGATTCATGGAGGAGCTGAGGAAACAAGGGTCTCATGTGTTGAAGGACAATCAGCTACTGATAAAGTAGACAAGAAATCAACACCCAATAATCTACTCTAACTAACTAGAGCACACACCCCATTTAGGTGGACCTGTGTCCACATGAAGCAGTTTCAAGCACTGACAGCACTATCTTCTTAGGGCCTATGTCCATTTGCAAGGTTTTTTGCTTTCTGAGTCTCTTTCTCCTTGGGGTCTGTGTCAACTTGTAACAGCTCTTGGTGTCAGTCTCTATCTCCTGGGGGCCTGTGTCCATATGCAGCAGTTTTTGCTTTACAGCATCTATATTCTCAGGGCCTGTGTCCATATGCAGCAGTTTTTGCTTTGTCAGTGTCTCAGTCTGTTTAGGGCCTGTTTCCATTTGCGTTAGTTTTAAGATCTGACAGCCACTATGTCTCAAGGGCCTGTGTCCACTTTCAGCACTTTTTGCTTTGTCACCCTTTATCTTCTTAGAGCCTGTGTCAACTTGCAGCACTATTTTCTCTGTCAGCCCCTGACTTTTTAGGGCCTGTATCCACCCGAAGCAATGCTCCGTCATTCCCAATTCATTTTTTAAAACATAGCAGATTCAGGATTTTTGACATTCAGTTTTATATTTCTTTGTAAAATTATCTTCAATATAAGCCTACTTGGTCACTACTTGTGGGAGCTGCAGTTCAAGGGGGCAGCCTTCTTTTCCTTAAAACAGAAACACTATAACAGCTGATGAAAAGCCTTGTAATGCACCCTACAGTGCAAAATCTGCTGTTAGAGGGCCCTACACTACAATGTGCTGTATCATACTAATTTAAAAAGCAACACAATAAAACCTATATGTGTTGAGCAATGAATGGTGCAGAAAATGCTTTACGTGGACACAGGCCCTTACACTAAAAAGTACTGCACCATGGAACAATTAAGTAACTTACATTGATCAATCAAACTCAAATCAGCATTAAGCATTAGCTGATTGTAACAATGGACTCAGCTTTATTTTAAGGTAGCACTTCCTATACCTATTTCTGGGAGCAACCACAGTTGGCCTGATGTGCCAAACACTGTTAACTACCACTGACGCACAAGTTAACAACCTCAAAATAAACATGTTAAATGCCACACATCATGAGAGCAAACCTCCCATGAAGAAAACAGTCTTTGTGCACACAGAAGCAGGCCTTAGCCATCATAGCTACTTCAGATATCTGGTCACAGAAGGAGCGTGTGTGTCATCACACAGCAGCACAGTAGCTCTAATTAACAAAGTGAAACCCTCTTTCATTGTCCAGACACTTTTCCGGAGGGGGAAACACTTAGCTAAGAGGGCGGACTGTTTCGAATATGGAATCGTTGAGGAAGAGCATGACGAATTGACATGGGGAGGAAGATATTTATCCACCACTAAATCATTCCATGTTTACATTTTGTGTCAGGAAAGAACTGAGAATGCTGTTTGACAAATCTGGAAGTCTCTTACTGTCTTTATAAAATGGATAGACCTAGACTCTTTGAAAGCTAATACATCTCTTCCTCTGAGGATAAGTGTTGTTGTTGAGTTCATCTCTGTACCAACGCCTCACCTCTTCAAGTGTTTTCCTTTCCACAAAACCTGCCTCTTTTTTTTTTTGCAGATCATGTTTGTACATTTCATACCTTGAACTTAACTCACCTACCTTTCATCAAGCAGATGCTTGTGAATTATTTATACTCTCCTGCAGCTATAAGAGAGCTCTTACAAAATGCTTTAAAGTATCGGTGGGAGGCGTGGGAAAATCTCTTAGATCCATACTGTCTTCAAAAACATGTTCACCTTTGCTTGGCTACATGCCTGGGTGTACTTGTCCTCACATTTCTTATTTTGAGTTCTAAGACAAAATCAACGCTTTTTGTTGCGCAACTCAGAATATGGTATGATAAATAGTGGTGGGCAGATTGATCTAAAATATTGATATATCGACACCAATATTTGTATCAGTATGCTTATTCCTAAATATTACGACACATTCAATGCTGGATAATATACAATAAATATTGATATCAATGAACATTCAAATTTACTGTCTAACAACAGAGCAGAAAAAAATAAGGTACGTTAATATTTTCAGGTTAAAAAGTAGTTATTCCCTTTCATTCATTAACAGAAATGTTTGTTATGATTAATTTTGACACACCTCTTTTCTATGTACAAACAAAGTATCAATGTTGGTGCTGATATTAGTATTGATATTGGAAATACTGATTATATGATCCTGATTCGTGTTCATTCTATATTTCAGATCGATTACGGTGATCAGCTGTGAGCATATTTAATCCATCAAACACCTTTTCCTGCTCCACTTCTGTTTCTAAGTTGCCCGAAAAGAAATAGAATTACCTAATGTGGAGTAAACTTGGGGCTAAGGGCAAGGAAACAGATTTCGCACAATGTCTTTTTTAAAATAATGTTGTTTACATTGAAAGGAGTCTTAATTATTCTCAAGGGGGCAAATTGTTTGATTTAGGTCTTGCAAACCTGGAATTTATTTGCTTTTATGTTAATAAAATGTTGGATTAATCTCTGGTTTCTTTCGTTCTCATTACATATACTTGTACAGTTTAAAAACAACATACAAAAACCTGGTAGACATATTATCTCTTATCTCTTTTTTTGCCATAACCCAGCCCTATACTGGCCAAATGTTTACTTAGTATCAACCTGATGCCAAATTTTGCAGTATCGCGCACCACTCATGATTAATCTGGTACAACGCAATGCAATACTGTAGATGTGATGTAATGTAATGATGACACTGGATGGCCACTATGATTGTTGTGGAGTAAAGGGTAAGGTCATTGTATAAAGTAAGGATGCACCGTTACCATTATCAGTATCAGATTTGGTATCAGGACTGATGCCACGCTGAAGTACTTGTACAAGTACTCGTAAAAGTAGGTCGAGTACTCAAAACAGAAGCAAGTTGGCTCATCATTGGCGCCCAGGTAGAGGACTGTTGATGCTTAAAATGTCAGCAACATGTGCAGGTGCATCATGGTCTTCATTTCAAAAGTTAAAATAAAAGAGTGAGGAAATGAAAGATATTTTTAAAGTCACATTAGAAGTTTTAATGTTCTAATTTAGAGCTGCAGTGATGTTATTAAGCATTCAGATCAGTACTCTGTATTGGTGAGAGCTCAAATGTAAGTATTTCTGCTTGTAATTGGATTGATAAGAAGTCGTATTGGTGCATCCCAAATAAAATGCTAAAAGATATATTGTTTTCGTTTCTGTATCAAGATATGAAAATTCAAGATATTAATTGATATCCCTATATTGAAGATATCAATGTAAAGCTCAGACAGTCACATGATTATTGGTGACTTTCTGTTAATGTTGATGAGACAGTGAGCTCTAAACATTTAACCTCACTTTCCACATCCTGTTTTATTATGATGCTTTTATTTTTCTGAAACATGCTGAGTTTTCTCTAATCCCAGAGTCACATTGTATCGTATGGATATCAAGATATCTGGCATAAGAAATTTTGTCCATATCATTCAGCTCTAATGCTAGTATATGGATATCTGGTGACAGTGATGCTGTAATTGTATTGTTTCACTAATTTTTTGGGAAAATGAATGAGAAATACTGCACTTTTAGTATGTTTCTAACTATACTAAAACCCCCATGCTCCTATGATTTCACCAACACCTTAATGATGGCTGATTCAGGCTTTTTAGTGGACATCTGGTTGAGCTCAGACAGCAGTGTGACTGCATTCAAACACTCAAAGAGAGAGCATTGAACCCCATCCAACCAGTTCTTAACATGAGCAACATGTCCTTAATCCTGCTTGTCATCCACATTGAAGGCAGATGATTCATCCACTGGAGACACTTGTTGTCAACAAAGACAGCTGATTAGATTTCTTCTTACAATTAGGTCATGTTATCTTTTGGAACAATACATTGTCAAAGCTCTTTGAGACCAATGCTGATGACATTAATGAAGTGTAAACATGACAACAAAGCTCAGAAACAGCAGAATAAAGTGACTTTTCTCCAGGAGCTAACTTCAATACTTGCCTGCCAACTGTTTGATTGGCGAGTTGTTTCATCCGGTTGAACTGCTTCTTCATTTTCGCTCCTTCTTTCCCAGTCT